>PVHX01016261.1:0-23047 GCA_004024805.1 Geosciurus inauris
CACGCTTGTAATCCCAGCACTTAGGGAGGCTGAGGCAGGAGAATCGCGAGTTCAAAGCCAGCCTCAGCAAGGGCGAGGCGCTAAGCAACTCAGTGAGACCCTGTCTCTACATAAAACACAAAATAGGGCTGGGGATGTGGCTCAGTGGTTGAGTGCCCCTGAGTTCAATCCCCGGTACCAAAAAAAAAAAAAAAAAAAATCCTTCACTATTCTCCCCATTACTATCAGGATAAGTCCAAATCCTTAAACAAAAATCCTGCATCAGAGAATCTCTATTCTCAGTCCTTCCTCTCTGTGCTTAGGCTTCAAAGAGACCTCTGCCTCCACATCTTTGGCTTCATGAAGTTCCCTTTGTTGAAATAGTCTTTTTAAGTAGGGCGTGGTGACACAAGCCTGTAATCCCAGCACTTAGGGAGGCTGAGACAGGAGAATCTCAGAGTTCAAAGCCAGCCTCAGCAATGGTGAGGCGCTAAGCAACTCAGTGAGACCCTGTCTCTACATAAAACACAAAAAATAGGGCTGGGGATGTGGCTCAGTGGTTGAGTGCCACTGAGTTCCATCTCCAGTACCAAAAAAAAAAAAAAGAAAGAAAGAAAGAAAGAATGAAATAGTCTTTTAGCCCCTGGCAGGATTCCTTTGCCCCATCCTTCAGACTGCAGCTCAGAGATCACTAGCCTGAAAGCTTTCCCTTTGCTGCCCCTCCCTGTGCCCTCCACTTCCCCTATCACAACATGCATCATCATGTCTTCTTCTTTTTTTTTAATTTCTTTTAGTTGTTGATTGACCTTTATTTATTCATTTGTTTATATGTGGTGCTGAGGATCGAACCCAGTGCCTCCCACATGCGAGGCAAGTGCTCTACCACTGAGCCACAACCTCAGCCCCTCATCATGTCTTCTTATTAGTACCAATGCTAGAATGAACCTATGTACTTGGCACTTATAGATCTTCAATACTGAATGATCAAATGATTTTGCCAGGAGAAAAATTTATCTATTCCTGACTTTTTGCAAACTACAAAATAGTGGGATTTCCAGTTGGGAATATAAAAATGATATTTAAGTGGAATAACCAGTTTCTCTTCCTTTCCCTTACCCCAGAGCCAGGCAGCCAAACACAGGAAAGGCCCTTAGTTTAATTAGAGCCCTTTCTTTACAGGCCTTACATAGCATTTTAAATTTAAGGCATTATGTGGATACGAGAGGACTCCACAAATTCCTAGCAACTAGATTAGGGGTTTCCCATGACAAAACTTCCTATGATTACTATAACAGACTAGTTATTAGAGCTTATTATGTTGCATGCCCATTAAATCACACAACCACTCTCAGAATTTGGTGCCACTGTCATCCCCATGGTTCAGAACTAGGGTTTGGTTCAGTAACTTCCACAAGGTAACACCATTAACCAGAATTCAAGCTCAAACAGTACATCCCTAGAACCTTGGCCTGGCCTGTGGAAAGAAGTCAATGAATGAATGAATGAAATGAATGATCAATCAGGAGATCAGGATGACCCATTAGGGGTTATATTAGAAAAGGAGCACTTGGATAACCCAAAATGCATTCTGTTTGATTCTCAGGTGCATCTCGAGAAACATGTTCAAACCACAGGCAGCCTTAATTCTCTTCCCCGTGGGGAAGGCTTTTGGGTCACAGGGAGGGCTTGCAGGCTCATCTCAGACATCACAGATAGAGCAAGCTCTGAGTGTCCTGAGGGCCACAACACAGCCAGCATGAAGCCAGGCCAGAGAAGCCTGCAACCTCTTTCATAGCTTACCTCCCGCAGCTCCAGTCTTTGGGCCACAGCTTCTAGGCTCTCCTGGCCAGTGCTCTCCACAGACAACGTGAACTCCACAAACTCATTATTGAGCAGCTGGATCCGCGCAACCAGGCAGCTCTTGCTGGACACCGTGTAGCGTCGGGTGCGTTTCAATTTCAATCCAAATGGCAGTGGCATCTTCTCCCTTCAAGAATGGAGGGGCAAAGAAGGAAAAGCACCCCCACCAATCCAGCAGTGATGACGCCGGGAGAAAGCAGCCCTCTCCTGAAGGGATGAACACTGTCCAGTTTCGCGCCGCTCACCCAGCAGCCGCCGCCGCCATTAAAAAGCAACAGAGTCTCCAAAGGCCAAGAGAAGGGAGCATCCACGCCAGCGCTGAGGAAACAGGAACCCTAGTTACACCAAACACGGTAACTCTGGACTTGGCTTTCAAAAATAAAAATCAATGCAGCTGTGCCTAAAGAACAAGCTTTCCTCGCCGCTGGAAAAGAAGGCACTAACAGAATCAGGGAGGTACTGGGGAAGTTTACCATCAGAGCTGAGGGCTGGGCCCTGGGGTCAGACTCCACCCCTCACTCTATCCTACAAATACTGATAACATCCTGTGGCTATTGTCAGGTTTAAATAACAGCACGACTATAATTTCAAATTCAGTAGTTGGTATTAGCAGTCATCTTCCTATTTTGAACTATTATATTTTCACAGGTAAACTAATTCTTTGGCGCTCCCCAATGCTCCGTTATGTTAGAGCTTTTTTATTGCCTACGTGAAATAAGTGCAAAATACCTCCAGAAGGGCTAGGTTCAAGTTCCAGGCCTTTTAGGCAAATTAACCTTGAACTCCTAATAGGAGGACTAATCCCTTCTAACATATGGCAGCTGAGAGTTTCAAAGGAGGCGAATTGCTTAACAAGCATTTGCAAAACCCTTTCTGGCTTATAAATATTTACGTCATCAGATTGATTTATTTATAAACAAGTCATAAAAGATCCTACAAATGCCCATTATCAAACCGTGGAAGTTCTGAAAAACGTGATCGGGCTCTCTCCCGGGTCGGGACGTCCTAGGAGGCGGTGGGCATTCACCCGAAGAGGCGGGCGAGGCCTTGAACGCCATCCTAGGATACCGAGGGGCTGACGGGGTTCAGCAAGACCATGAGGCCAACCAGGCCGTGGAGAACTCAGACTCCCACGTCCTCCCCATCGAGTCCAGAGCAGGCGGCGTTGCCCGGACAACCGGTACCCTCCGAGGTCCCGGAACCCTCCGCTCCAGGCTGCGTTTCCGAGCGGAGGTGCTTGGCAAGGACCCGCCCTCCGCGCCCGGACGGAGCGCTTATGGGGGGCGGCTCGCGCCCCGCAGGCGGAGGTGAGGTTGGCGCTTTCGGTAGACACTGGATTTGGAGCCACGGCACCCTGAGCGCGCTACTTAAAACGTTTTTAACCACACCTGTTGATGGGAATCTTCTGGGCCGAAACCGGGGGCGAGAGGCAGCTGGGTATTTTTATATCAACTGGAATATCCCCCCCCAAAGGAATCGACAAAATCCCAGATATTTCCAGAGTACTCGGACCGCTCTCAGCGCGCTCCCTCTGAGGATGAATCGCTTAGCCAGGCAGGGTGGTGGCTGGTTACCCTGAATGTGGGCCGGGGACCGCGCGGAGCGGCGGAGTTCACCTAACTCAGGCCTCGGGAGAAGCGGCTTTCACAGCTTCACGGAGTACCGGCTGAGCAGGGAATCCATCCCAGGCTCCTCCTCCACTCCCAGTCCTCGTGCTGTCCCTCTCCTGACTGTGGCTCGGCCCCAAAGGTGATGGGCACTCAGGGATGGGGAATGGCAGAGCTAGAGAATAGGAGTTAGCTATCACCCTAGCCTTTGCCAAATTTAACATTTTGAAATCCATTCCACAAATGTGTATTGCGTCTCTGAGCACAAGGCAGCGTAATGAGCATCTTGAGAAATCTAAGACGAATCCTAAGCCATCGCTGTCCTTAAGGAGATTACAAGCATGCTATAATTACATACAGAGCTGTATCTCTAATGAGGACCTGGCCATGGTTTTCTGTCTGGTTTTTTGTTTGTGTTTTGTTTTTTGAGCTTTGGTTATCCCCAAAAAGTTGGGGGGGTTGTTTTAATTAAAAACAAGGGATAGAGGCCAGAGAGGAAAACCAAAACTAGAACTACCTAAAGCAATGTTAATAACATTTTCTGAGTGCCTTCTGTAGATCAAATCACTGTAAGAAAGAAATAGAATATAAATATTACAAAAAGAAATGGTCTCCACCTGCAGTAGTTTTGATTCCCTTTGCCAGTTTCAGAAATATAAACTAAATAAAGCAAAATGGGGGAAAAATGAGAAATTTAAAGAACCTAAGTAAGCTTTTAACTAGAAGATTATCTGACAAATCAGCAGTGTTTGTGTAGATTTTTCAAAATATTTTTAGTTGTAGATGGACACAATACCTTTATTTTGTTTATGTGATGCTGGGAATGGAACCCAGTGCCTCATGCATGCTAGACAGGCACTCTACTGCTCAGCCACAACCCCAGCCCTTGTGTAGATTTTTGAAGATTATATACAAAGCTGGGCATGGCGGCACACACCGGTGAACCCAATGACTCAGGAGGCTAAGGCAGGAGGATCATTGCAAGTTTGAGGCCAGACTCAGCACCTGTCTCAAAATAAATTAAAAAGGCTGGGAAGTAGCTCTGTGGTAGAGCACTCCTGGTTTCAGTCCCTAGTACCACCAGTAAATAAATATATATACACACACACATTCAAAATTCTCTTCCATTTCAATTTTATATACAAACTATAGTAACTGGAAACAACTAATTAATGTGAATGAAGAGACAAGATATTGCATATATGCAAAAGAAAGATAAAACATTTGATTTAGGGGCTGTTCAAATATGTAGTTCTTCATAACAAAGAACTGTGCCTTGAAGGCAATAGCTACTACACTATATAACTTAATTATTAACTTCAGTTTAGATTAAGCAAACTCAAAACTTTCAATTGTCCCTGAGATTTGAAATGTTTGACAGCATCAGGCATAAGGAAAAGCCAGTGTTTCTTTTTTATTTTGGTAAATGTTATAATTGAAAGAATTGAGGTATGTATATTAGGTGTGTTTTTCCCCAACAGTCCATAAGAGTGGCTTGCTTTTTGCTTATATAAAACCCACTGCATTAAATAATGTTCACTTAGTAACTTACAAATTTATAAATGATTTACACATCTTAATTTGCATTTGTGCTCAGTATATGCTATCAAATGATGCCATAAAGTTAAGAATATTTGAATATAACTATATTAAAATCAGGAGAAATAGAAAATTAAGATACTTTAGGGGGGACCAAAATAATAAATATGCAATAATACGCATTATGTAAAATAATATGCAATAATTTGAAAGGTGATTGGGTCTGGAATTGTAATTTAACTAGTAAGGGAAAGAGATAATTCATTGCTTTTAAAAGAAAAAACTGGGAGATGATTTCTGTACAAACCCTTTCTGTTCTGGAGTAAGAAAACATGTTAAATTCTGCTTCAGTATAGTTTACAAAAGGTAGTTGTGCTAAAGTTTTCCTCTTCACATCCCCTTCCAAAAGTTTCTCAAATGCAGTTTTAACTGTGAATCCTGTAGAGTTCCCACCCACCCCAACCCCAATGCTTAAGGTCTTACCACGTGTAATTTTGACTACGTTGATAAACATAAATAATCACTAACAGGACAAAGTATGTCATCTTTAGAATGATATGTACATCTACTGCATTATATCAAACCTGTTTCTCACGTGCAAACATTTGTCTTAGATACTCTATTTTAAAATGTCCTAGAAAGAAAATCGACAACTATATTCAGGGTAAAATTACTGTCATATCACAAACTTTAAAAAAAATCTGCCAGCTACTATTAGGCATACTGCGATTGTCACTTGAAGCACGCGAATGTTCTGAATGTGCTTTCCAGCACGCACTACTATCATAAGGCTTTCTCAACAAAAGAGAAAATAGGACGAGCATACCAAAAGTGGAAAATCTAATCAGGATTTGCAGAAATCACAAGTCGGAATTTGCAAATCCAAGAATTCCTTTTTCCAAAGCAAACACACTGAACTCCAAAAACAAAACAAGGCGTTACCCAACAGTCCTTCCGTACGCCCCTTCTCTCCAAAGTTATCTGGCAAATTGCACACTTACATATTCCGAGAGGCACCAACATGCCTGACTTTCAAGATCCTGAACCAGCATACAGTCACCGCAACCCGCCGCGGTGTTCAGCATAAAAGTTCAAGACCTATTTTAGAAACCCCTCGAGCAGATCCGAGCGAACCTGGGAAGGGAAGACTCTTCTCTTTGTTAGCGCCTGCCCGGTCCGGCAGCCGCGACCCATCCTCGCGGACGCCCGCAGCCCCACGGCGCGCGCCGCCCCTCCCGCCGGCCGGGCCCGCGCCCTCACCTGCGCCCGCATCCTCCGGGCCGCGCGCCCGCTCAGCGGCCCGCCTCCCCGGGCCCCGCCGCGCGGCCGCCGCAGCCGCGCCCGCACGCCAGTCCGCGCCGCCGCGCGCTCATGGGGCTCGCCGGCCTCACTTCCTGTCTCCTAAAACGCGGCCCGCAGACCATTCCCCTGGGCAGAGTCCCGCGGCTACGCGGCGAAGGCCCGAGGGACGCCCGCCGGCGAGGAGCGCCGCACGCAGAGGCCCGCGCCCGCGGGTCTGGGGACAGCAGCCAGACGGACGGACGCGCGGGCGGACGCGGGACGCGCGGCCGGAGCGGCGGAGCGGCCGGGGCCGGGCGTCCCTCCCCTTGGCCGGGCGGGCGGACGGATCCGGGGAGGCGGCGGCGGCTCGTGACCTCAGAGAGTTGGAATGCGGGCGGCGGGGCGCGGGGGAGGCGCGGACAGCTGCGCCCGGCCGCCGGGGAGGGGGCGCGCCGCTTCTTTTTTTAATCGTGTGACCACTTATTTTAACAGTTTCCAAATAAAGCAAGCCTGTTAATAAAATGAGGGGGGAATTTAAGTTCCAGGTAGAGAGTTTTTTATTCCCATGTTATTAGGTGGTGGTCTTCAAAATCCCATTATTATTGGAACTATTCATTTAGTCCTGCACACTTTGAAAGGTGAGTTCAGAACACCTCCTGAAGTGCTTGCTTCTAACGATGTGTTTTATAAAACAACACTGGTCGGTACAGGGCGACAACACACTACCACCACCCCCAAAGACAAGACGATAGGCCTCGAATAACTTGTAAGTCCCCCAAAAAGCTGCAGGCGTATCTAATACAGAGTAGAACTATAAGGGTGGTGACTCCACGGTCAAGTTGTTCGGCTTCAAATCCCAGGTCCAAGACTTGCTAGCTGGGTGACCTTGTGGAAGTGTCTTAACCTCTTTGTACCTGTTTCCTATAAAACGGGAATAATCATTATCTAATAAACAGGTAAAATATATGAAAGGCTACATTTAAATGTAGGCCTTATTATACTTATTACACAGTGCATTATTGCTATTACTAGGTATTACAACATAAGCTGAGGAATAAAAGCGTGTGACCCTAACACCAGTACAGTAAGAGTGTTTGGCTTTTACTTGGCATGTGGTGTGAGTAGTTGAAACAAACTTTTCATTTATGTAAATTTTAATTTCAATGATTTTAATACTTTGTTTCTGGTACACTTTAATGTTAAATTTCATTTAAATCTCAGTTTCTTCAACAATTAAACACTTGGGAATTTACTATGCATGAGACTTGTTCCCTGCACACAAAGGACTTCTGGTCTAGCAGATGACAAACACACATACACCTGTGCGTGCCCCATTGTGGGGCCCATCATAGAAGTATGAGTGGTACTGGAGAGCAAAGCCCAGCAAGAATAGCCAAAGGCAAGCAAGATCACCTGTGTTTCTAATGGGAAAAAAAAAAAAAAAAAAGTTCTGTTCATAATTAGTACTTCCCTGGATGCCAAGAAGGGCTCAATTTATGTGGGAGGAAAGGAAAAAAAAGAGCCACTTTTCATCTCCTTGTGCTAGAAATACTGGAATTACATTTCGCTCTTCTCCCTTTCTCATCTCCAGTTATCATCAAGACTTGATATTTCCTCCTTTGAAATATCTCAGTTCTTTCTTCCTTGTTCCCCTGGTACCTTCTAAACCCAACCCTTGCAACTTTACATCCCAATTACTGCAGCAGGGGTGGTTGTCTTGCATTTATTTAGTTTCTCAGTTCTTGCCATGCTACTACCATCTTACCTCATTCTTGGGTTTATCACTTCTTGCCAGTGGACTCCAAGGTCAAGCTCTTCTTCCTCCTTACCTTTAAAGGCTTTCTAAACTGGCCTCTCTGGCCACCCTTATTTCTTTTCTTTTTCTTTTTCTTTTTGGTACTTGGGATTGAACTCAGGGGTACTCGACCACTGAGCCACATCCCCAGCCCTATTTTGTGTTTTATGTAGAGACAGGGTCTCACTGAGTTGCTTAGCGCCTCACCGTTGCTGAGGCTGGCTTTGAACTCATGATCCGTCTTCCTGTCTTCCTGAACTTCCTGTCTCAGCCTCCCTAAGTACTGGGATTACAGGCTTGCGCCACCGCGCCTGGCTCACCCTTAATTCTTCTCTCCAGTGTGCCCTCTGCTCCCCAAGAAGCAGTTTCCCCTGGGCAGCAGTCCCTCCAGCCTTTCTTCCATTTGTCTAAATCTTCAGCTTCTTAGTTCAAGACTCAGCTCAAGACAACTTTTTTTTTGTACTGGGGATTGAACCCAGGGGCACTTAACCACTGAAACACATCCCCAGCCCTTTTCATTTTTCATTTTGAGATCTGGTCTCACCCAGTTACTTAGGGCCTCACTAAGTTGCTGAGCCTAGTTTTGAACTCATGATCCGCCTGCCTCAGCCTCCCTAGTCTCTGGGATTGCAGGCATGCGCTACCTCATGGGGCCTGAGACAATTTTCTAGCCACCCCAGTTCACGGTGATCTCCATAGTTGGCAGGAACTTTAAAAATTGTTTCACAGAGGCTTCTTTTATATCTCCTAGAATTCCTAGGACAGTACTGGGCACAGAGTAGGCACTAAATAAAAACTTGTTAATTGAATCGGGAAGAAAATAAAAGAATTTTAAAAATAGAAAATGATCATAAAACCTAAGTGATGTTAGACAGCTGAGTTGAACTTCCTCCCTCACAGCCCACAGATGTTATTTACTGACCAAGTACTTAAGCTGTTTTCCCTCAGTCATGTTACTTTGGCAGTAACATCTCCATGGCAAGGCACATGAACAACCCCTTCAAAGGGTTAGATACAAAATTATTACTGCTTTATGGTTCCTATGTATGAGGATGAGGTAATTTATATGACTCAACCCCAAAAGGTACAAAAGGGCATAGGTGAAAAGTCCCCTTTCCACTCTGCCTGCTAAACACTAGCTCTTCTAGGGGGGACTAGGATTACCTCATTCCTTCATATATTCTCTTGACATATAGGCAACCACATATTTGTAGCTTTACCTGCTCTTGTTACCCAGAAAGTGACATACATACTTCTACACTGGAAGATATTACTAAAATATACAAATAAAAGTTTAAAAAAAGAGCCCTGCACATAAAATAATGAAAAATTAAGATAAAGGGGATGAAAATTGTGGTTTGGGTATTTGACCAGTATTTTCCTGGGAGTTAAAAAAATACATATTGTGCTTTGGTAGCTTGGTGAATATCCACTATATCTCAGTATATAAAGTGTAACCTCTACAAAAGTCCAAATTGAGTCAGTTCTTCACAAGGACTATGATGAGGAGGGGGACAGAGGAGGTGGAGGTGGGGACTGAACTAGAAAGGTGAAATTAACATTAATCTCTGGAATCTTCATTTTGAGCTTTACCTACTACACTCAAAATTGCAGCAGGTGTATCGCCTTTTCAGTTGCAAAAGTGAAAATTTTGTGGGGAGATTTCTCTGGCCCTCAAGGAAATGATGATGTTGGCAATATTTTTGTTCAAATGGACAAGAAAATAGAAAAGCATGTCTGACACATAGCAAAAGTAATTGCTGTGGCACATGCCTGTAATTCCAGTGGCTCCGGAGACTAAGGCAGAAGCATTGCAAGTTTGAGGTCAGCCTTAGCAACTTAGTGAGGCTCTAAGCAACTTAAGTAGACCCTGTCTCAAAATAAAAACATTTTTAAAAGGGCTGGGGATCTAACTTAGTGATAAAGTGCCCCTGGGTACCAAAATAAACAAATAAATAAATAAATGCCTATTCATCTGTTTATCTCATTTGTATTGAAAGCCAACTGCTGCAAGGAGAAAGGTGAATAAGGTGTGTGTCCCTGTCCTCAAGGACTCACCATTTGAACAACAGGTGAATGTATAATTCTCTTAAGTGAGGAAATTTATACATGAGCATGTTAATCTAAATTAACTGGCAATGCCTGGTTAATCACTCTGATCAGCTTCTGCTTGAGTCTGAAAAGGACAAATAAAAGGTCACCAAACACTCAAAGAAGAGAAAAAAAGCATTCCAGACTGGAGGTGACACATCCCCACCTCTCCCTTCCCCAACCTGTACACACAGACATGCACACACACACACACACACACGCACTCATCCACACTTGTACAGGATGTGCAAAATTCAGTAAAACTGTAGCCTATGGAGGAGACCAGTGAACCAGTGCTGGAGAACACAGGCCCCGTGCCGCTGGAGTTGGTACTCAGGCCCTCCTGAGCCAATGCTCTTTTTCAGTTATCTTTTCTATTTGGAAGGTAGCCCAGAGGCCTCTTAGCTGGCACTGTGGTTTGTTGAAATCTGGTTCTCATACTATCCCTTCGAGAAAAATACGTCATTTGTCATGGTCCAGTTTAGTCTTTTTCTTTTTCTTTTTTCTTTTTTCTCTTTTGTACCAGGGATTGAACCCATGGGCTCTTCACTACCGAGCCACATCCCCAGCCCTTTTTATATTTTATTTTGAGACAGAGTTTTGCTAAGTTGCCAAGGTTGGCTTTGAACTTGATATCCTCCTGCCTCAGCCACCAGACCTGCTGGGATTACAGGTGTGCACTACTGTGCCCAGCTCAGTTTTTTCAGACCTCATGCCTCCACTCCTTTCAACAGCTTCTCTTAGGGCTTCATCATGAGCACTTTCCTGGGGATAAGATGTGGTTTGTGAAGCTGCATCTTCTAGGGCAGCCTAGACCAGCCTCAAAACCCCAAATGCCATTGGCTTGGTGAGGCTATCCCTTCTGTGACTCAGACCCTGTGTCTTCTGAAATCTGAAAGTATTTAAATTCTCAAATAGTCTAAAATTTCCTTTCTTATAATTGTAAGCTGATTGTCCTAAAAGTGAACACTTTTTTGAATATCTTTTAATAAGTTTCCCTCTTAGGAATATATCTTAATGAAAATATTCTCTACTTTCTACATGGTGTTTTTTTTGTTGTTGTTGTTGTTGTAGATGGACACAATACCTTTATTTTATTTATTTTTATGTGTGTGAGGATTGAACCCAGTGCCTCACAGGTGCAAAGCAAGCACTCTACCCCTGAGCTACAACCCCAGCCCACAAGATGGGTTTTTAAGATCAATATTATTGGGGCTGGGGTTGTAGCTCAGGGGTAGAGTGCTTGCCTGGCATATGTAAGGCCCTGGGTTCAAATCTCAGCACTGCATATAAATAAATAAAGATCCATTGACAACTTAAAATAAATTTTAAAAAGATCAATATTATCTAAATATCAACTGCCAATTTGGTAATGGCACAATAAATGCAAAACTAAGAAGTTCTGAAACAGTAGGTAAAGGAATAGAGATAACTTACTTGTCTTCTGGATTTTGAGTGTCATGAAAGCAGAGACTTTGTCCTGCTCATCTGTATGCTCTTGCTGCTAGCACGGTATCTGGCTCAGTGTAGGCATTTAATTTTTAATCAGCAAACAGTGCTATTATAAGCTAGGTGCAGTTTGAAATGCTTCACAAATATTAACCTGAAGGAGAATATTAAATATTGCAGGGAAACTAGTATCATACTTATGCCATAGATGAGGAAACAGAGGCAGAGTGACAATAAGCAACTTGTCTAAGGTCTCAGAGTGGCAGAACCATGATTCAAACCCAGACAGTCTGGCTCCGGGTCCCTGGTGTCAGTCACTCTGCTCTTCTGCCTCTCATCAATATTGAATGAGTGTATGATCGATCTGCATTTATCCACGAGGAATGCTTTTGTAAAGTAGGTATTTAATTACTCTCACCCTACAAATATTTAATAAGCATGCACCATGTGTCTAGCATCCTGAAAGAAATTTTGGAGAACTTCAAAGATTTGCAGAAAAGTCATCATTTTGTTAGGAAACACACACAGAGAAACACATACCTGAAATTAACGGAGAGTAAACTGTCACACTAGCAGTTTTCATATAGATACCATAGGAACTCAGCAAAAAGGATTATATAAGACTATGAAAGGGCCAATGGCGGTCAGACCCTAGTTGACCCCATAATTCTTGCTCCTGCTGTTCATTCTGTGTTTAGCCCTTCCCCTTGAGTGTGGATAGCTTCTAGTTAATGAATATGATAAGATGAGGAGTTGTTTTGTTTTGTTTTGTACTAGGGATTGAACCCAAGGTCACTTAATCACTGATCCACATCCCACCCTTTTTATGTTTTATTAAGAGACAGGGTCTCGCTAAGTTGCTTAGGGGCCTCGCTAAGTTGCTGAGGCTGGTTTTGAACTCGTGGTCTTCCTGTCTCATTCTCCCAAACCTCTGGGATTACAGGCATGAGCCACTGCATCCAGCAAGATGAGGAATTTTGAAGATGTCATTTTGTTCCTAAATCAGTTGATTTGGGGGACAGGCCCTGGGTGAGCCTAATTTAATAAGACAAAAGCCCTTAAAAAAGGGACTGAGGCTTCCCTGGGCTGAGAGGGAAGCTTCTCTTTGCTGGTTGAAGTGGCGCAACCCTTGGCGTAGCTCCATGGGACTATTCCAAGGCGGCCTCCAAGTGATGGCTCAAAATGAATTCTTGCTAAGAACCTCAATGAGGTTGAAAAGGGATTCTTCAGGTGAGAACACTGCCTGACATCTAATTGCAGTCTTCTGAGACTCTGGGCAAAACACCCAGCAAAGCCATGCTCAGATTGCTAATCCATGGAAATGAGGAGATGAGAAATATTTGTGTTTTAAGTTACTAAATGTGTAGTCATTTGTCTTTTAGCAGTAGATTAACTAATACAAATCACTCTCAGGAGCTAGTGAAAATGGAGAAGGAAGAGCTCTCTTTATGCCTACCCTGCTTCCAGGGTTTTATGATCAGGGAAGGGAGAATTATTAATAAGAGAAAAGCCTAAATAAACCCTCTAGCTTTTAGTTGCTTTTAGCTGACTTAAAAATCATTAACTTTGGAGGTCACACAGCTGGGCAATACATTAGTCTCCCATTAGCTTTGCTATAGATAACACCTCTGATGCATGGGTTATGATGATAACAGTTGCCTGGATAACTTTTTAGGACTTGAAGCCCTGATTCTTGTCTTACTGATGTCCAAAGGGAATGGGATGAAAAGACCTGGCATCTCTGTCTTCATATTGTGTCTCTTTTGCTCCTTTAACCTTTGGGTCAGATTGTACTCAGCTCTGTATGCAGATAAGTTGATCAGTTTGGTAAATATTTTGTCCAACTCTATAATATAAGGTTAACTTGACTTAGATTTGCTTAGCTTCTCCCTCCCCCTTCAAGTGACTAGAAATACCAGACTATGAAAGCAGTAAGAAGAGGTGGTACCTGAGTTATGAAAGATCTCTGCCTATTCCTAGAAAAAACCTAAGGGCCCCTTCCCTTTATTAGACTCTTCCTCCCGATTGTTCCTATCCTATATCTGCAGCTCCTCAACCCCTTTGCAGCTGAGAAGATGATTTATAAGTATAGATTTCACTTCTACATACTTCGGTTACTAAGAAAACCTCTTCTTTCTCCCCAACACTGTCTCTTTCATCTTTCTGTTTTACTGAGATGAGCTTCTGAACCTGGGTGGGTTTGGTAACAGAATTAAGCTTCTATGGATAAAATTCATGAAATCAGATCTGTCACAGTGGTGCATTACTCTTATCCCAGCGACTCTGGAGGCTGAGGTAGGAAGATTGGAAGTTAGAGGCAAGCCTCAGCAATTTAGCAAGACCCTATCTCAAAATAAAAATGACTGGGGGATGTAGTGCATTGGTACAGCGCTCTTGGGTTCCATTCCCTACTACCGCCTGCCCCCCCAAGAAAAGAAAATCAGGAGAAACCAATCTGATTAGAAAAAAGGGATGTTCATAATGCATATTTTAGTTATAAAGTCCATATTTTAGTGATCAATTTGGAGAAAATTAAATAGGCATAGTAACTTAAATTTTGGAGGTGGAGTTCAAGTGTGAAGTCAAGGCAAATGGAAAATTTGGTCATTATTGGCATAGAAATAACAATTGAAGACCTGAAAATTAAAGTAACCCAAAGGAGGTGTTCAGAGAGGACCTGGAGGATGAATGGGGGAAGGCCACCAATGTCCTGTGGGGAAGAAGGTAGAAACAGGAAAGCCAGGATGTTGGCAGAGTCAAAGGATGGACTTCACAGTCAGGTGCGGTGGTGTACTCCTGTAATCCAACAGCTCCGAAGGCTGAAGAAGGAGGATCACGAGTTCAAGGCCAGCCTCCGGAATTTAGCGAGACTGTCTCTAAATAAAATATTAAAAAATGGCTGGGGGGGGGGGCCTGGGGTTATGGCTCAGCGGTTGAGCGCTTGCCTCACATATGTGAGGCACTGGGTTCGATCCTCAGCCACCACATAAAATAAATAAAGATATTAAAAAATAGCACATCATTTAAAAAAAATTTAAAAAAAAATGGCTGGGGATGTGGCCCAGTGGTTAAGCGCCCCTGGGTTCAATCCCCAGAAAAATGAAGGAGTTCCTTGGAAGGGGTCAGTTGCTCAGGATGTTCCTGAGCAAGTGTAATTATAGTGCTCCCTCCAGGAGGCAGCCTATTTCCACAGGTAAGAAAACGGAAATTTCCAGCTGAAATGTGTAGATCAAAACCATATCAAGTGAAAGCTGAATTTGAACATAGATATTACACCAAAGCCCCGGGTCTTTCTGCTACACATTTAATTCATCTTTATTATCCAAAGGATAGTAAAATGAAGAAGTAGGGGGGCCACATAAAGGGAGGAACGAAGTTTCCTCCAGAGGGCCTACAGGAGAGAACCCAAGCCATCCGCACGCTGCTGTCCTCCCTGACGCCAACAGAGGTCGCTAGTGCAAAGGCTTCCCGGGCCGAGGTGTACGCACGCGCGGGCGCATGCGTGCCTCTTCCAGCCTGCAAGGGGTCGCCGGGCCGGCGGGGGCGGGCACACGCAGTGCGCGCAGCCAGGGGCGGAGCAGTGGTGGAGGCGGCGGTGGCCGGCCTGCGGGGTGAGAAGCCTTCGCGGGCCCCAGGTAAACGAGGTGCTGCGCAGTGCTGACTCCGCCGCCCGCCGCGGAGCCATGGAGATCGGCACCGAGATCAGCCGCAAGATCCGGGTGAGGCCCGTGTCGGCCGGCACCGGGTGAAGGCGGGAAGCTGGGGCCTCGGCGGGCGGTTGCCAGGAGTAACGGGGTTGGCGGGCCTGGCCGGGGGCGCTTCTCGTTCAGGCCGCCTCGGGCCTGGCGCGGCCGCGGCCTCGGAGAGCGCGCCCGGGCTGCGGCGGGAGAACCACCCGCCGCGGCGCGTAGAGCGGTCCGGGTGAGCCGCCGGGGGTCGAGGCGCCTCCCCGCCCCCACCCGTCGGCGAGGGGGCGGGAGGCGAGGCACCGGTGAAGTCGCCTGAGCGCTGCCCGGGTGTCGTATTCCTGGAGCCGCCATTCTCACGTGCACATTTGCTCTTTTTCCCTCAGAGTGCCATTAAGGGGAAATTGCAAGAATTAGGAGCTTACGTTGGTAAGTTTTTTGTTGTCGTTGTTGTTAACCAACTAGAATTTAGTTTGCAGCTGCTTGAATTTTAGTGAGTGCATTTTTTTTTCCCCCGTCGTACTTTTGACATTCTATCTTCTGCTTTCTACTCCTTTTCAAATCTGATACTCTCTGGTTACTTTACGGTCATTTTATTGAACGATCTTCTATGCAACCTTTTTCTTTTTCCCAGCCCTGCTCCTAATACAGTGGTTTGAAACAGTGTAGCTTCCTCCGCTTCCTCCTATTTTCCATAACATTTGCCAGATTTTATTTTTCCTTTTGTTACTTTCCTCTTGACCTTTATTTTCGGAACTTTCTCTTTGGACGTGAATGTTTGATGCTTTCTGGCGTTTGCCCCTGTAATGGCTCTGTGAGTTTTATCTTTAGATCTTTTTATTTTCTTCCAAGTATTTCTTATTTCTTGCAACAATAAAGGGTTTTTTTTTCTCCCTACTCTCTTACATAGAATGTTTACTCTGGCCCAGGCTTTGTGCCTATTTTATTTGTGCGTGTGTGTGTGTGTTCGTGTTCGCACGCGCGCGCACGCACACATGATAATCCCCAGAACACTGAAAGGTAAGTGGTAATATCTCCCTTGTACAACCAGGGGCAGATTTTTGTGGATTGAGCCTGTTGACTTCAAAGCTGGTACTTCTGTAATAATAGCTATCACTTAGGACAACATTCTCAAAGAGTATGAGACCCTAAGGATCTCTGAAGTCAAAATTACTTTTATATTAATACTAAGAGAATATTTGCTATTTTCATTGTTTACATTTGGATTGTGGAAAAGCAGTGGTTGGTAAAACTGCTTGTTCTGTAGCCTGAATCAAGATAGTCCACCAGATTCTACCAGAAATCATATTCAGATCCCTTCCTATTTTTCCTACTTGGCGGTTTAAAAAAAAGAAAGATCTAGTTTCACTTAAGTTTTTTGATTTTTCCATACTGGGGATTGAACTCCAGGATACTTTACTGCTGAGCTACATCTCCAGTCCTTTTTATTTTTTACTTTGAGAAAAGGTCTCACTAAGTTGCTGAGGCTGGCCTCAAACTTTCAGTCCTTCTACCTCAAGCTCCCTACTTGCTGGGATTACAGAAGTGTACCATTGAGCCCAGCAGTAAAATATTTTTTAACACTCTAGGCCTTTCACTCCATCTTTTTAATATTTTGCTTCTGCATAATTAGCAGTGCTTATAAAGTACTTCTGTGGCAAACTAAACAATGGTGGTGGTTTTAAGGAAAGGCATTTGTTTGATTGAGTTGAGAACTAAACTAACCACCTTTTTTTCCTTTTACTCTTTTGAGGTACTGGAGATTAAACTCAGGGATGTTCTATCATGGAACTATGTACTATCATGGAGATGTATCTCCAGTCCTTTTATTTTTTATTTTGAGACGGGTCTCACTAAGGCTGGCCTCATATTTGTAGTTCTCCTGACTCAGCCTCCCAAGTTGCTAGAATTATAGGCATGTGCCACCAAACCTGGCTTAGCCACCTTTTTCATAAGGCATCTTTAAATTTTTGTGAGTGTGTTGTTTGTAGTGCTGGATATCAAACCCATGGTCTCACGTTTGCTTTATCATTGAGCTTTATCTGTAGCCCCTCATGTTAACATTTAGGAACTGATGACTGGTTACATGTGCTTGGGTATTGGCACACATAGGAAAAAAGAACTGCTGATCCTTGTCAACTTGAACTTTGAAATGAAAATTAGAATTTTGAGAAAAACTTGTGTCTGCCTCCATGAACCTGATTCCCAGTACTAAAACAATTTCTCATGAAATTTTGGAGATATTAACAACTGTTTATATGTGTGTGTATGTGTGTGTTTCAGTATGAGGATGACCCTAGGGGCATTCTACCACTGAGCTACATCCCCAGCCTTTTTAGAAAATTTTTGCAGTAGGGTCTTGCTAACATACTGAGATGGCCTGGAACTTTTGATCCTCCTGACTCAGCTTCTTCAGTAGCTGGGATTACATGTGTGCACCACAATGCCTGGCTACAAGCGTAATTTTCATATTATATAATGAGCTGGGCGTGGTGGCGCATGCCTGTAATCCCAGCACTTTGGGAGGCCAAGACGGGAATTGCGAGTTCAAAGCCAGCCTCAGCAGTGGTGAGGCACTAAGCAATTCAATGAGACCCTGTCTCTACATAAAACTCAAAAAATAGGGCTGGGATGTGGCTCAGTGGTCGAGTAACCCTGAGTTCAATCCCCAGTACAGAAAAAAAAAAACAAGCAAAGAAACCATTATATAATGAAATGTATCAACATGTCAGTGATTCTCTAGCTCAGTGAACCAGTATTTTCCTAGTGATCAGTACATAATGTTAAATAATTCATTTGGGTGAAAGTTATTAAAACCACAGGATCAATCAGTGGATTTTCTTGTAATAGTGCAAAAAGGCATTTGGTGGAGTTTTAGATTCCATGTTGCTGCTATCATTTAGTAAATTACCATTTGTTGAGTGTAGTGTGACAGCATAATATCCACATTATTTGTAAAGGTTGTTAAAATACAAGTATGTCTGTGTGAACCTAGATTTTCTTCATATTCTTCCATGTGAACATTATTGCAGCAGATTAAATGAAATAAACTGGATACTAGAATCTACTGGTCTTTCAAAGTATATGTTAAAGATATATATAAAAATATAAAACGAGGTCACTCTTTGCATTATATTTGTTTCAGAAACTAGTTAATTAAAAATGTTATTGATAATATAATTTGGTTTGTTGTTAATATGTGATGCATATATTATTATAAATGAATTAATAAATACTGCTGGGTGTGTTGGTACATGCCTATAATCCCAACAACTCAGGAAGCTGAGACAAGAAGATCACAAGTTCAAGGCCAGCCTGGGCAATTTAGCGAGACTCTTGTCTCCAAATAAAATAAAACAAGGGCTGGGGATGTAGCTTAGTTGTAATTTAAAGTTTGAGAGTTCTTAGTTTATGAATTGCTTACAAATTTAAGAAATTATTTGTTGTTGGGACTGTTAAAACTTTAACAGATGAGAAAATTGAAGGTCAGAGAAGATGAAGCTAAACCAAGATTGATTTATTCTTTTTCATTCGACACTTAATGAATGCCAGGGGTGAACTTGTTTTGGCTCAAAAATAGAAATCCACAGAAAACCTGGTGATAAACTTTCTTGAATTCCAGCACATTTAAGCACAAACACATTCTTATTGAGCCTAAATGCAGTGACCTTTGATCATTTATCAGATTGTAATTCAAGAATTTTGAGCCTGAGCTGGGCGTGATGGCGCAGGCCTGTAATCCCAGCACTTTGGGAGGCTGAGACAGGAGAATCACGAGTTCAAAGCCAGCCTCAGCAACAGTGAGGCACTGAGCAACTCAGTGAGACCCTCCCTGTCTCTGAATAAAACAAACTAGGGCTGGGGATGTGGCTCAGTGGTCGAGTACCCCTGAGTTCAATCCCGGGTACCCAAAAAAAGAATTTTGAGCCTGTTAAAAACCTTGTTGCAACATTAGTCCATTATGAAACAATAACAGTTTTTGTAGTTTTCAAAACATTTTTATATTGATACATTTGTTCCTGAATACAGTGCTGGGGTTGAGGTGGTAGGTAGTAGTATTCCTTTTGTAGGTTAAAAAATGGAGTCTTGAGGACCACATAGACCTGATCAATAGCAGATTTAAGATCAGGAAACTCATGTCTTCTGGATTCTTCGTGTTTCTGCTGTATTAACTTTAAAAAATTTGTGAACTAAAGATTGGATTGGAGTGTGTGCTCCTATAGAGCTCCACCAAAGTTTGTCGGAGCAGTTTATATGGTAGCATGGTAGCACAGCCTTCTCTGCCTCTGCCTATTTTTCTTTTTCTTTCTTCTTTCTTTTCTTTTTTTTTTTTAGTACTAGATATTTAACCCTGAGGTGCTTTACCACTGAGCTACATGCCCAGCGCTTTTTGAAAAAATTTATTTTAGGTCAGGCGCAGTAGCGCATGCCTGTAATCCCAGCATCTCGGGAGGCTGAGGCAGAAGAATTTCAAGTTCAAAGCCATCCTCAGCAAAAGTGAGGCACTAAGCAACTTAACGAGAACATCTCTAAATAAAACACAAAATGGGACTGGGGATATGGCTCAGTGGTTGAGTGCCCCTGAGTTCCCTGGTACTCCCCCCAAAATTTTATTTTAAGACAAAGTCTCACTAAGTTGCTGAGGCTGGCCTTGAACTTGTGATCCTCCTTGTCTCAGCCTCCCAGGTTGCTGGTGTTACAGGCATGTACCACCAGGCCCAGCTTGTTTTCTTCTACAGAAGTTTGTTGTTTTTTGGTGCTGGGACTTGAATCTAGGATCTTCACGCATTTTGCTAAGCTACATTCCCACTTCCACAGTTCCTTGACAAGATTTTGTTTGCTGTGTTCCAGTAGCCTAGAAGAGCACCTATTGTTTCATAGATGTGAGTTGATTAAGTACATCAACTTCACTTGAAATAAAATAGATTGTACTACTAATTTATGTTTACAACATAATCATTTGTATGGGTGTATACCATTGTCCTGAAAAGGGGGACTTTCTAATCTTTATCCTAGAAATTGTCCTGAACTCTTTAAGGTTATGAAAACAAGCCTTCAATAAATATTTGAATATTTATTAATTATTATTATTATTGATACTGGGGATTGAATTTGGGGACACTCAACCACTGAGCCACATCCCCAGTCCTATTTTGTATTTTATTTAGAGACAAGGTCTTACTGAATTGCTTAGCACCTCACTTTTGCTGAGGCTGGCTTTGAACTCGTGATCCTCCTATCTTAGCCTCTCAAAGTGCTGGGATTACAGGCATGTGCCACCTCACCCGGCTTGAATATTTATTTTTTTAAGGACAATTTTTATTATTTTAATGTACAGAACAACCAACTGTGTACATTTATCCCAGTTTAGTGGTAAATTCTTTAGCCTTTGTATTTTCCAGCTTGGAAATGGGAGCCACAGATTTTGGACCCAGGACATTGCCTCCCCAGTAATGTTGAATCTTCTATCTGTCATTGATAGCTTCCACCAGCTTAGCCAGCGCTCCTTCGCCTTCATTTTCCAAGTTAACCTGTGTGAAGGCAGCAGTGGTGCATGTCTTCCTGTGAACTAGGTGTCCCCTTGATGCATTAAGGGATTCCCATCTTGGGACACAGGGCAGGCAGGAAGACAACCAGCTCCATAGAATCCACATCATAGGCAGTCACCACCAACTGAGCCTGATTCTCCACCAAGGTGGTGACAGTATTGACCCCTGTTCGAAGTACCTGTGGTCTCTTAGTGGGGTTGTCCCCTTTGCCAGCAGCTTGCTTCTCTCAGCTCATGTCAACAGCCCCTGCTTTTTATCCTGCTGAGTCTCTGGTCTGTACTTGTGAGCAAACATAAGCAGTTGGGTAGTTGTTTGGTTCAAGGCCTAGGTGAACTGCCTTGCAGGAGGCTTTTCAGCTGTTGTAACCAGATGCAGTGGGGCTATTTGACAGTGTGGGTAAGGTACCTTTGGGCTGGTGTCCTGTCTATTGCTGAAGTTCTTAGGCCTTTTCTGGAACAAAGGAGTTACCACTTTCTTGGCTTCCTGCTTCTTGACTACATCAGGGACTAGGGTGGGTGGCTTTTATTCCCTTTCTGCTGCTGGAGCAGAGAAAGGAGAAGGAATTGTGGGTCTGTAATATCTGTTTTCTTTCTTGCTTTGTTTCTTTCCCTTGTTTTGGTGGTGGTGGGGGGTTGAGGATTAAACCCAGGGTTCTCTCTCTCTCTCTTTTTTTTTTTTTGGCACTGGGGATTGAACTCAGGGGCACTTGACAACACTGAGCCACATCCCCAGCCCTATTTTGTGTTTTATGTAGAGACAGGGTCTCACTGAGTTGCTTAGCACCTCGCCGTTGCTGAGGCTGGCTTTGAACTCGCGATTCTCCCGTCTCAGCCTCCCTAAGTGCTGGGATTACAGGCTTGCGCCACCGCGCCCAGCTCAGGGTTCTCTTTTTAAAATTTTATTTTGAGACAGGGTCTTGCTAAGTTGCCCAAGCTGTGATCCTTCTGCCTCAGCCCCCCAAGTCACTGGGAGTGACTGCTGGGCCTGACAGTATCTATTTTTAAGGCATTGGGTGGGATACAAAGATGAATAATTTTTTTTGAAGGAGATAATAAGATCTCATTTGTGTTTAAAATGGAGCATTTCATTGAGATCACAGTTATAATTGACAGTTTTTCATTTACTTTTTAGAAATATGAGCTTCTAGATACCTTCAAGAGTTTTACTTTTTTTTCAGTGTGCTAATTTCAGATGAGCTTAAGTCTATCAGAGTTCTGGTAGAATGTATCTTGACCACGTGTTAATTTTTTTGTTACATTCTTAAGTTTCATTATATATCCAGAAAACAACCTAAGATTCTGTTCTTTTTTCCCCCCAATTTTGAGGATTGAACCCAGGACCTCAAGCATGCTAGGCAAGCACTCTATCTTAGTTATATCCCCAGCTGTTCCAGTCCTTTGTTTTTTGAGACAGGATCTTGCTAAGTTGCCTAAACTCAAACTTGTGATCTTCTCTCCTGAGCCTCCTGAGTTGGGGCTATAGGGATATGCAGCTGTGCCCAGCACAACCTATGAATTACTGAGAGTTTTGTTGAGAAATAATTGGCAAATATTAAATTGCACATAAAGTTTATATTTTGGTATTTCTTGTCATGTATATACCTAAAATCTTCCTCAAAAATCAAGATGATGAACATGTAGGTCTGGGTATTTAGTTCTTTGGTAGAGTGCTTGCCTGTCATGTGCAAGGCACTGGGACCCCAGTATCAACAAAATTTTAAAATCCATCACCCCCTAAAATTTTTAGGGGCTGCTTTGTATCTTTCCCAGCATGAGGCCTACACTAATCTCATAAAATTTTAGAAAATGTTGACTAGTACATAGATAGTAAAATAATAGTCTATTTGTATCATTGTCATGAAAAACTTTCCAGACTTTGAACTTGTCTGTTGACTATTTCTGAGTTTCCAGTGGTATCCCATAGTAGGTACATGCATAAATAAGCTCCTAGCTTATTAACTATAATTGCTAGAAAGCAATGGGAGCGTTTTTGATACTCTACTAAAGAAAAACAAGTCTACTAGTCCTTGTATCTTTCATATATTGCATGCTTCCATGAAGTATTCTGACCTCCCTTTCCTTTTGTAGGTTGTGCTTTCTGAATATATTTTACTTCTTTTAACTGGACTTTTGATATTTTCCTTTGAAACAAATGTCTGATTGTACTACTGAAATGAACATTTCTGCTGACATAGAAATATGAGTATTTTTA
>PVHX01016261.1:23147-43920 GCA_004024805.1 Geosciurus inauris
TTTTTTTTTTTTTTTTTTTTTTTTTTTTTTTTTTTTTTTTTTTTTTTTTTTTTTTTTTTTTTTTTTTTTTTTTTTTTTTTTTTTTTTTTTTTTTTTTTGAGGTATTCTTTCTAAATGTTTTTCTTTATCCAGGATTTCACCCTAACTGTCTAGGGTTACCACTGAGAGGATAAAAGAGTGAGTTGATGTTATTTAACTATTATGTATTTTCAGTGGTGCTAGGGATTGAACTCAGGGCATTTATTGTGCATGCTAGACAAATGCTCTATCGCTAAGCTACAATACTCCCAGCTCTCATCTAATTTTAAGATTGAAATTTTTAGGTTATGCAGTTTGGGCTGACTTTAGTTTATTTGATGTTACTGGAAGTTTATTATCCTAATTGAAATTTGCCTTTTCCTTTACCAGGGTTAAAGGTGTTCTCTTGAAAAATGAATATTACCTTGAAACATAAAAAAAAATTCCCAGAAAATTAAACATAATGGTTATTCTTCTTGAGGAATGATCATATACTTTCTAGAAGCTTTTCTAAAGTTAATGAACATTAGATATCTTCAAGAAAATGAATGCATTCCCAAGATTGGTTCTATAATTCAGGGTGTCTGTATTTTGTTGTTGTTGTTATTGTTTGGGTTTTTTAAAAAATATTTTTAGTTGTAGATGGACACAATACCTTTATTTTGTTTATTTAGTTTTTTTACATGGTGCTGGGGCTTGAACCCAGTGCCTCACGTGCTAGGCAAGCATCTACCACTGAGCCACAACGGCAGCTCCAGGATGTCTAGTTTTATTTTAAATTGTTTTTATTTTTTTAGTTGTAGATGGATACCATACCTTCATTTTACTTATTTATTTTTATGTGGTACTGAGAACTGAACCCATTGCCTCACACATGCTAGGCAAGTACTCCACCACTGAGCTACAACCACAGACCCAGGATGTCTAGTTTTATAACTAGGAATTCATCAGTTATTCCTAATTCCCATCCTCTGGTAATTGTAGTACTTGTGGGATGAAGAGGAAAAAATCAAAGCTGAGCTTTCCCATCTAACCTAATTCCAGTAGAGATGCTAATTCTTAAAGCTACATCTACATGTTGAAGCACATCAACTCTAAATACAAATATTGAGGAAAACAAAAAAAAAAATTTGATATACTTTTCCTTTTAAATAGATGAAGAACTTCCTGATTACATTATGGTGATGGTGGCCAACAAGAAAAGTCAGGACCAAATGACAGAGGACCTGTCCCTGTTTCTAGGGAACAACACAATTCGATTCACCGTATGGTATGTTTCTGAATATCTATGACTCAGACCAAAGTTTGGAAGAAGTCATAGTAGGTTTTCTGTCTGAAAAGAGCCTCTTGACAGTTGAGTTAAATTCAGTGTGGCAAAACGGTTTTCAAGGTATGAAAGCACTGTCTCTGGAGCCAGACTGCCAAAGCTGATCTGGCTCTGTGTCTTGCCTCGGTTTCTCCATTTATTTACTGGGAGTTCAGAATACCTGCTTTATAGAATTGCTGTGAGGAGAATGAACTGATACATGTAAAGTGTTTGTAGGTATGCCTGCCCTGTAGGGTTCAAAATGTACGTCAGCTAAAGTTGTTAGGAATCTTTTATAAACTTTTACATCTTATCATTCCTTTCTCTTCATTCAAACCTATTGAAAATACCAGATATTGTTTGGACTGGATTGGCTTCCTGCATTGCTTTTTCCAAAATTTTGTTTGTTTGGTTTTTATGTGTATTTTTTGTGGCACTAGGAATTGAACTCAGGGGCTCTACCTCTGTCACTGAACTACATCCTCAGCTTTTTTTTTGTTATTTTGAGACATGGTCTTGCTAAGTTGTCTAAGCTGGCCTTGAACTTCTGATCTTCCCACACTCCTGAGTCATTGTTGTTTTTGTTTTGTTTTAAGTTTTTAGCTTTTTAAATTTTTTATGTATGCCTTCATTTGACAAAAATTTCACTCATCTTTGAAGTATGAAATTTTTAAGATGAGTATCTTTGTTTTTCAATACAGATTGCTCTTTTAATTTGGATTATCCTTTTCAAACCATATATCTCTAGTTGAGAATATGGACTAAAAGCATGAGGCCAGGTCATGCTACCAGGTTGGAGAATAGGGAAGGATAAAGATAGCTGAGAATAGAGGTAGGAAATAGTCATATGAAGGTTCTTAGACTAGGAACCACTAGTTACAGAGAAAGTCAGTGGGACAGAGTGAGCATATAGCCTGTTTAATTTGAGTAACAAAAGATGTAGCAAATACGAGGCACTGAGGATGGAGATGATGCCCAATAACTTAGTGCCTTTAAGCCAGATGTCTTCACATTGTTTTTAATCCTACTGGTCACCTGTATACTTTACAGTTTTTTGTGAAGCCACCTTGAAATTTCTTTGGGTTTATATTGTACAATTTTGGAGAACATTGTTAGAGTATGATGATCCTCAGATGGTACACAAAGGTACATTTGCTTATTTTGGGTGACCTAACCAACTTATTACAATTTGTCTTCCTGCTTACCCCAAAAAAGATCATGATGCTTTTTTTTGGAGGGGTACTGGAGATTGAACTCAGGGGCACTCGAGCACTGAGCCACATCCCCAACCCTATTTTGTGTTTTATGTAGACAGAGTCTCACTGAGTTGCTTAGCGCCATCGTTGAGGCTGGCTTTGAACTCGCAATTCTCCTGTCTCAGCCTCCCAAAGTGCTGGGATTACAGGCTTGCGCCATCGTGCCTGGCTTCATGATGCTTTTTTGACTGGGCGAGTTATACCATTCTTTTTTTTTTTTGTGGGGAGGGTACTGAGGATTGAACCCAGGGTTGTTTAACCACTGAGCCACATCCCTAGACCTTTTCTTTTATATTATTAGAGACAGGGTCTCACTGAGTTGGTAAGTGCCTCACTAAGTTGCTGAGACTGAACGCAGGATTTGAACTCAGGATCCTCATGCCTCAGCCTCTCAAGCTGCTGGGATTACAAGTGTGCACTACGCCTGGTGGAATTATACCATTCTTGAATACTAATTTTTTTTAATGTCTTTAGCAGTCCAAGTACTTGTTTTGTTTCATGAATGTTTTTTATGACCTGGCTTTTTGTTTAACCTTTGAGTCCAGCTAATCTAAGATGTGAAATTTAACTAGTAGATCCTTTTCCAGATAATTTGATGAAATATTCTAGACAGTTATCTTCCTTGGTTATGAGGGGGAATGGGGAATGAAACCAGGGGACTCTACTGCTGAGCTACATTCCAGCCCTTTTTATTTTTAATTTTGAGACAGAATCTCTCACCAGGTTTTCCAGGTTGGCTTTAACTTGTAATCCTCCTGCCTTAGCCTCCTGAGTAGGTGGAATTACAGATACTCACCACTGTGCCTGGCTCTAAACAGATTTTTAAAATAAACGATCATTATCTGAAACTGAATTTAAAATCAAATTAATTCAACTTTTTCATATTGCCATACATTCAATAATTTAAGATGTATTGATGCAAGGCCTCTTGCTTTCCTAAGTGACTATTAACGCCAGCCTCAGACTATTCTGTTTTGCTTTTTTTTCCCCCCTAATTTTTTAGTTGTCAGTGAACCTTTATTTTTACTTATTTATATGCAGTTCTAAGAATCAAACCCAATGTCTCACACATGCTAGGCAAGTGCTCTACCACTGAGCTACAACCCCAGCCCTATTCTGATTTTTTGAAGCTCTGAAGTAATTGTGTCCATGGGGACATTGGCATGTGACTGAGGTTCTTAGTGAAACAATACAATGAATGAGATTTTCAGTGTTTGGGGGTCATGTCTTGGAAGGAATGCAAGGCAATTTTGCTACTAAATATTACTAAAATAGGTTATGTTAGAATCAAGGTTGTGGCCTATGTTTGCTTATAGCATTAATTTTGAAAATAATAGTTACAGTGAAATGGTATATATATTTTTTTTTAAATATATATATTTTTTAGTTGTAGATGGACACAATATCTTTATTTTTATTTATTTTATGTGGTGCTGAGGATCGAACCCAGTGCCTCATGCATGCGAGGCGAGCACTCTATCACTGAGCCACAATCCCAGCCCCTGAAATGGTATATTTTGAGATCATTTATTAACTAGAATTAAGTTGTCCAAGAAATCATGTAAATTGTTAAAATAAATGTAAACTGCTGTGCTGGAGGGTTTGTGGCTCAGTGGTGGAATTCGTGCTTCGTGTGTGAGGCCATGGATTCAATCCCTAACATTAAAAAATTAAAAGAAAGCTGAGTGCAGTGGCATATACCCATGATGCCATCAGCTTAGAAGGCTGTGGCAGGAGGATCGCAATTTTGAGGTCAGCCTTAGCAATTTAGCAAGGCCCTAAGCAACTTAGTGAGACCCTGTCTTAAAATAAAAAGTAAGTAAAAAGGACTGGAGATGGAGCTCAGTGGTAAAGCACCCCTGTATTCTATCCCAAGTACCAAAAAACTCTAAATAACTGATTAAACAGTTGTAACAATAAGCAGTATTAGATGTTTGGGATAATTTTGTTTTACTGTAAGCTCTATTGAATCTTTAGTTCTTAAGAAGCAAGGTGATATTTTTGGAGACCACTCTAATCCTTTTTCCCCCTGGTTTTTGGTGACAGGGATCAAACCTAGGGCCTTGTACATGCTAACAACTCACTCTGCCAGTGAGCTCTACCCCTACCTCATTACCTTTATTTTTACAGAGGCTAGATGTTGAAAATAGTGGAGGAAAAAATAATGATGTTTTTCAGTTGACTTCTCTAGTATTTATAAAAAGCCTTTTTTTAAAGGGTGAAACTAGAAAGTTGATTTTAGTACCATTTATCCATTAAATGTCATATATCAATATCTGGATATAGTATCAAATTTAAAGTGGCATTTGAAGCAAAATTTTTCTTAAGGGAGGCTTTATTTTTGTTTTTGTTTTTGTTTTTTTAGGCTTCATGGTGTATTAGATAAACTTCGCTCTGTTACAACTGGTAAGATTTATAACATTGAGGTTTTTTTGGAATTCCTACTTACTCTCGCATATGATATCTAAAGTCATACTGCTTCAGAAAAAAATTACCCATAACTTTGAAAATAGTGGCTCATTTGAACTTTGTAAGGAAGCACATTTTTTGAATATAAGAGCAGTGAATTTATTGTAACTCAGAAATAATTTAAGTGTGTGGGGGGAGCAGTGCAGTTAATCCTAAGGAAATAATCAGATGTGTGCAAAGATTTAACCTCAAACATGTCTTACTATTGTATAATTGAAAATTACTTTAAGTCCAATAATGATAAATTAATAAATTATATTACTGTGTATGGAATAGTAGCTATTAAAACCATGTGGAATAATAACATGAGAACACAAAATATATATCTTAGTTTTCAAAATGTGTTTGAATACCTTATCAAAACATCACCTTTATGGTAATTGGTGATTTTTATTCATATTTAAAAAGTTCTCTACGGTAAACATGTATTGCATTTGAACTGGTGATGGGAGAGTAATAGATTTTAATAAAAATCAATTACAAGGACCCTGTATTTTTCTTTGTAGAACCCTCTAATCTAAAGTCTTCTGATACCAACATCTTCGATAGTAACGTGCCTTCAAACAAGAGCAGTTTCAGTCGGGGAGATGAGAGAAGGCACGAAGCTGCAGTATCTCCCCTTGCCATTTCTAGCACTAGACCTGAAAAAAGAGATTCCAGAGTTTCTACAGGTTCACAGGAGCAGAAAACCACTAATGCCAGGTAAGAGTCGTATGTGCACCTGCTATGGGAGATGGATGTATGTATGTGATACTTACTTTGTTTTTTTCAGTTGCTGTTTTCAACAGTTTTTGCTGCATTGATGAAGTAATCATTAGCAATTTTTAGAATAATAAGACCTTATAATAATAAGATATAATAATAATAAGATACTTATATGGTTATCTTTTGTTTCAAATATAGTAAATCAAAGTTTAAAGAAAGAATGCCATTTCAAAGTAGTTTTGAATGAAGTACATAAAGGGAGTATTCATTTTTGCTCCTGAAGAATTTTTAATATTCATCGAAGCTTTGGAGATGATGCCTCTAATTTGATTGTAATATGTCTTGTTTTCTAATAGACAGACTTATGATGACGGAGCTGCAACCCGACTAATGTCAACAGTGAAACCTCTGAGGGAGCCAGCACCCTCTGAAGATGTGATTGATATTAAGCCGGAACCAGATGATCTCATTGATGAAGACCTCAATTTTGTGCAGGAGAATCCCTTATCTCAGAAGAAACCTACAGTGACACTTACATATGGTTCTTCTCGCCCTTCCATTGAAATTTATCGACCACCTGCAAGTCGAAATGCAGATAGTGGTGCTCATTTAAACAGGTTGCAGTTTCAACAGCAGCAAAACAGTATTCATGCTGCCAAGCAACTGGATGTACAGAACAGCCGGGTGTATGAAACAGGACACTTGTGTGAACCAGAAGTGCTTAACAGTTTAGAAGAGACTTACAGTCCCTTCTTCAGAAACAACTCAGAAAAAATGAGTATTGAGGTTTGTATGTATTTGTAATTCTGACTTGTTAGGTTGTAGTTTGCCAGTTCTTTTTTTTTTTAATCTTTTTAGTAGAGGGACACAATACTTTTATTTATTTTTATGTGGTGCTAAGGATCGAACCCAGTACCCCACACATGCTAGACAATTGAGCCACAACCCCAACCCCTTGGCAGGTCTTGATACTAAATAGAATGTGAAATAACTAAACTTACAGTGTAAGTTTATTTTAATTGGTTTCTCTGCTGGTCAGCATCTTACACCAGTCAAATTTTCCTCTCTATGGCAGGCTCCTAGAGAGATTTTATACCACATCTGTATACCTTCTTTAGATTTCTGTCACTTGAATTAGCTTATAACTTTGGGGTGTTTGGGTCAATTTTAGGCTGTTCTTGGTAATTGCTAGTAAGTAACCCAGATAACTCCCTTTTATTTTCTCAACAGTGCTTTGTGCAGCTGTTTATAAAATGAATGTAGAGCTCTGAGTTTGTAGAGCTCTGAGTTTTGTTTTAGCTGAATGCTGGGTATTTTGAGGCAGTTTTTATATTTTTATAAGAAACTGGGAAGTACCCTGTGAATTCTCAGTATGATTGTTTTTTTCTTAAAATGTTTTGTGGTAGAACTTCATTATTTTTTGAAACTAGGTAAGCATAAACATATCTGATTGTAGGACGAAAACTTCCGGAAGAGAAAGTTGCCTGTGGTGAGTTCAGTTGTTAAAGTGAAAAAGTTCAATCATGATGGAGAAGAGGAGGAGGAAGATGATGATTATGGCTCCCGAACAGGAAGCGTGTCCAGCAGTGTATCTGTGCCAGCAAAGCCTGAAAGGAGGTATCTGAACATGGCTGTAAATTAATTTTTAACTGCCCAGTGGAGTCTTTTGGTGACTTTTTTTTTTATTAAGTTGTACTGGAGATCAAACTCAGGGCCTTGTGCCTACTAGCCAACTGCTCTATTATTGAGCCATACCCCAGTCCTTCTGGATTTCTTGAGAATAATCATGAAAATAAATATTTAATGTAAATTACATGTAAGATTTTTCCATTGGCTTTTAAGAAACATTTAGGTAAATGAAAGAGAACTTGCTTAACATTGAAGAGAACTGTAGAAAACATTAGAATTAATTGGATTAGATAGAAAAAACAACATCAATCCCGTTAAAAGGCTCCAGTCTAGCTGGCCTTTTTTTTTTTTTTTTAAAGAAACAGGAAAGTAAGGATTATGCACTTGAAGGGAAAAGAGTGGACTTTCTTGAGAGTGGGAGGCCCTCTTGGTGTTGTCTAGAAACTATAGCTGGTCTGTGTAAGACTTAAAGAAAGTTGTAGTAAAGGCATAATGAAATGTTAGCCTGTAAAGATGTGAAATTTAAAATGTTATAAAAGTACTCTTTTTTTTTTTTAATCCTTTAGACCTTCTCTTCCACCTTCTAAGCAAGCCAATAAGAATCTAATTCTGAAGGCTATATCTGAAGCTCAAGAATCTGTAACAAAAACAACTAATTATTCTGCAGGTAATTTAAATGAAGTTTGTTTACAATGGGTAAGAAGTTTCTTCACTTAGCTAGAAGTGCTTGCTCCCTGAGTTGTGGTGAAATAAAGGTACCTTTGATATATGAAGACCAAGATGAAGTTCTTACAGAAGAGTAGTTTTAAAATGAGATGTGACCAGTTTGAGAAACTGTCATTGGAGCTTAGTTCTTATAAGCACCATGTAATGACTTTTATTCCCTCTTTCCAGTGTATGTCAAACAGATACAACTTTTTAAAGGGATTTTTTTAAAAAAAATTTTATTATAGTTGTAGGTGGACACAGTACCTTTATTTTATTTATTTAATCTTTTTTTTTTTTTTTGGTACTGGGGATTGAACTCGGGCACACAACCCCTGAGCCACATCTCCAGCCCTATTTTTTTGTTTTTATGTAGAAACAGGGTCTCACTGAGTTGCTTAGTGCCTCTCTGTTGCTGAGGCTGGCTTTGAACTCGCAATTCTCCTGTCTCAGCCTCCCAAAGTGCTGGGAGTACAGGCTTGAGCCACCGCGTCTGGCTTATTTATTTAATCTTATGTGGTACAGAGGATGAAACCCAGGGCCTCACATATGCTAGGCAAGTGCTCTATCACTGAGTCACAACTGCATACCTTTAAAGGGATTTTTGATGTTGATAAATGAGACTTTTATATTGATAGCATTAAATTCAACATTAGATATGAATTTATGGTGTATGAAGAGGAGAGTTGCAGGGCACAGTGACACATGCCTATAATCCCAGAGATTTGGGAGGCTAAGGTGGGAGGATTACTACCTCAGCAACTTAACAAGACTGTCAGCAAATTAGGGAGACCTTGTTTCAAAACAAAAAAATGTTTGGAGATGTAGCTCAAAGGTGATATACTTCAATCCTCAGTACAAAGAAAAAGGGGAAGGAGAGCCAAATTGGATAATAAGAAGTGGCTAAAGTTAGAGGTTTGTGTGTGTATGTGGTACTGGGTATTGAGTGTTCTCCCTGTGAGCTACATCCCCTGCCCCTCTTTTTTTTTTTTTAATTTTGTATTGAGACTAGGTCTTGTTAAGTTGGCTAACCTGGTCTTGAACTTTTGGTGCTGCTTCCGCCTCCTAAGTTTCTGGGATTACAGGCATGAGCCATCATGCCCAGGTTGAATGTGTATTTGCAATGCTGGGAATCAAATTCAGGGTGTGCTATACTGTTACACTAAGCTATATCCTCAGCCTCAGAGAAATTAGAATATAAGGTAGAGAATTGACTCACTCATGATGTTTCTGCCTTCATCAGAGTAGAAACACTAAGCCATTTTATGACAGAATGTTAAAATAGCATTTTTTTTTCAAACAAAGGAAATTTACTTACAAAAAGCTCATTCTGAAGTACAAATGGTGGGGTACCATCTTTGTGTTCTTATTAAATTCTGCACTCTATATCCCATCTGCCAGTGTATAAAACTGGTAATAAGTTGATGGTAATTACCAACTCTCAAACTATTTTTAAAATTTTTACTATAGATTTGATGAATGTTCTTTTTTTTTTTCCTTATTTACTCACAGGTGCCTACATAAAACAGGAAGCACTGTTACATATCTGTTTATTTGTAGGGGCAGAGATTGAAACCAGGGCTTTTTGCATGGTAGGCAGACACTCTACCATTGAGCCACATTCCCAGCCCTGATGAATGTTCTTTTTTTTTTTTAAATATTTTTTTAGTTGTTGATGGACACAATGTCTTTATTTTATTGCTTTGTATGTGGTGCTGAGGATCGAACCCAGGGCCTCACACATGCGAGGCAAGCGCTCTACCGCTGAGCTACAATCCCAGCCCCTGATGAATGTTCTTAACAGCATCACTCTGTTGGTGCATTCTTGCATTTCTTGTGACCCCTTTCTGAAATGATTAACCATCAGTTTTTTTTGTTGTTGTTTTTTGTTTTTTTGTACCGAGGATTGAACTCAGGGATACTCGACCACTGAGCCAAATCCTCAGCCCTGTTTTGTGTTATTTATTTATTTCTATTTTTATTTTTTGGTGTCGGGGATTCAACTCAGGGGTACTCATCACTAAGCCACATCTCCAGCCCTATTTTGTGTTTTATTTAGAGACAGGGTCTCACTGAGTTGCTTGGTGCCTTGCTATTGCTGAGGCTGGCTTTGAACTTGTGATTCTCCTGTCTCAGCCTCCCAAAGTGCTGGGATTACAGGCTTGCGTCACTGCACCCAGCTTAGCCATCATTTTTTTGATCCTTGTACTCCTCCATCTCCTGATTTCCTCTGTCCCTAATTTAATCTTGAACATGAAATTAAACAGGGTTTGGCATAGAATGAGGATTATCAAGCACAGACCAACACTTTACCTGAATGTTTATTTACAATTTCCTTTTCTGGTCTAATAGCAATATTGTTCAGAAGAGTGAGAAATTTAGAGAATTTCTATGACTTGAAATATCCTGCTTTTATAATAATTGTCACTCCCAAATTTTAAGAAATAGCATTGAAGTATTTTTTTTTACCTAGGTTACCTAAATTATAATTTTTAATTTAGGTAAGATCACAAAACAGAGCCTAAACTGCATTTGATTAAAAATGAATACAAATGCACTCTATGGTGTTAATGGCATGTGGCTTAAACATACAGATATTGTTTGCATATGCCTGGCAGTAAGTTTGGCATTTATTATTTTTAGTAACTTTGGTAAGTTTGGTCAGGAATATTGTAAGAAAAACTGAGGTGGTATTTGTGGACTGTTTTGAACTCCTTTAGTGTTGTAAATCCAAGAAGGCTTTTTATGTTTAATGTGACATATTCATTAGTGAGTTTTGATATGTTAACTGTGTTTATTTTGCTTTTATGTAAAAGTCCCACAGAAACAGACACTTCCAGTTGCTCCAAGAACTCGAACTTCTCAGGAAGAATTGTTAGCAGAAGTAGTCCAGGGGCAAAGCAGGACTTCCAGAATAAGTTCCCCCATTAAAGAAGAGGAAACAAAAGGAGATAACATAGAAAAAAATCAAGGTAAGAATTTAGGTGATATTTTGCTTTCAAACTTTTTTCATGAGACATTAAGTATTTCGAGTGGTTTTTTATGAGGTATTATTTATGGTATGAAGAAAGTGATGAGGTGCAAAAAGAATGAGAAGGGATAATGAATGTTCATACACATTTTTTGGAGCTGCTTTTAACGTTTTTTTTGTACTGAGGATTGAACTCGGGCACTTGACCACTAAGCCACATCCCAAACCCTATTTTGTATTTTATTTAGAGACAGGGTCTTACTGAGTTGCTTAGCACCTTGCCTTTGTTGAGGCTGGCTTTGAACTCACGATCCTCCTGTCTCAGCCTCCTGAGCCGCTGGTATTATAGGCGTGTGCCACTGTGCTTGGCTCTTTTAAAGTTTAAGCAATTTTTTAATGTTCTTCAGAGTGAAAGTCTAGTACAGTCAACTCCCATTTGCCAAATCACCCGACCTTCATAATTATCAGGATTTTGCTGGTCTCAGAAAGTTCCTGCTTAAAGATATATTTATTTCTATAATCTCCTTTTCCCTTTTTTTGTTGATCCTATATACTCTTCAATTTGAAATCTTAGTTTTCTTTAACCTAAGACTCTTGCCTCAGTGTCCTGCCTCATATCTTTCCCAGTGGCTCTGCTGTCTTCTGGTACCTAACACACTTTCACCTGGTTTTCCTACTTCCTTCTTTCACCTTGCTCTCCACCCCAATTTTTACATAGTCTGCTAATTTCTAAAGTATGACTCTCATCATGTGACTCCTTTGTGAGTGCCTCCCTTTCATCCTTACTGCCCAGGACTTGGGCTGTCAATTTGGACTTTGGGCAGCTTTATTATCTGGCCCCTAGGCCTCCTTATCCCTTTGCTATTTTTCCTGTTTTTCTACTGCAGTCTGAATTTAAAAATTATAACAAAAAATCTGTATGCTCATAATGTTTCCAATTACACTTTTCTCACCTTGGAATACATTTTTTCATTCCTCCTAAACTGTGTTGTTTAAATTGTTTCAGGTTTCATAAAGCCTTATAGTTCTAACCTGTATTTGTCTCTTCATTCTCTTTTTCTTTTCTTTCTTTTTTCTTTTTCCAGTGCTGGGGACTGAACCCACCATTGCACATGCTAAGCAAGTTCTGTATCACTGAGTTATGCCCCCAGCCCTTTTGTATTTTATTTTGTATTGGTCTTATTAAATTGCCCAGGGTGGCCTGGAACTTGTAATCCTCCTACCTCAGCCTCCTAAGTACTTGGGACCCACCATGACCCACCATGCCTGGCTCTTTTTAAAATAATTTTTTTGTTTATATTGTCTTGTACAGTTTGCCAAGTGAACATTATAAAATGTTCCAATAAATGGTGGATCTGAGGATGCTCTTTTTCTTTTATTAGTGCATTATAGTTATACGTAGTAATTGGGTTCATTTTGACAAAATCCTACATGCATGGAATTTGATTTACTCTATTTCAGTCCCCATTGTCCACCATTTCCCTCCCCTCTACCACTCTTCTCTCTTCCCCATTCTCCTACTCTACTGGTCTTTTTTTTTGTGTGTGGGTACCACGGATGGAACCCAGGGGGTGCTTAATCCCACCGAGCCACATCTGTAGCCCTTTTATTTTTATTTTTAGTTGTAGATGGACACAATACCTTTATTCTATTTATTTATTTTTATGTGATGCTGAGGATCGAACCCAGTGCCTCACACATGCTAGGCAAACGCTGTACCATTAAGCCACAACTCCAGCCCCCTAGTCCTTTTTATTATTTATTTTGAGGCGGAGTCTCACTAAGTTGCTGAGGCTGGCTTTGAACTTGGAATCCTCTTGCCTCAGCCTCCAGAACTGCTGGGATTACAGGTGTGTACCACTGTGCCCAGCTTCTACTGTTCTTTCACCTTTAAAAAAAAGTTTTTGATTGATGCTTTATAGATTACACATGAAGGTGGGATTTGGTATATTTATACATTCATATAACATGATTTTGCTAAATTCATTCTGTATTTCCTCCTCTTTCCCATCTCTCCTCCCTCCCTCTTGGTCTCCTTCTCAACTGATCTGGCCTATATCTTTATGATATCTGATATTCCCTTCCCCCATTTGCCCTAGCTGTTGCATATGAAAGAAAGCCTTCGACCTTTGGTTTTATGAGTCTAGCTTATTTCACTTACCCTGATGTTCTCCATTTCCATCCATTTACCGATACCTGCCATAATTTTATTCTTTCTTATTTAAAAAAAATTTTTTTTGTACTCCGTATTGTATCATTTTCCATGTGAGCATTATAAACTCTTCCAGTAAATGGTGGAACTGAGAACAAGAAAACTCCCGAACAGCCAGTTAGGTACTGAGTGGAAAGTATAAAGGTGCCAATTTGAGAAGAGTGTCTACAAGCTGCAAGAGATTTGGCTCTAATAATAGTCAGGTGAGGCTAAAGGTCTAAAGGGGCCATAATAGTCTTCTCCCTACAAACTGTCCATTTTACTGCTCCAGAATTCCCTTCAAGGACAGGACTCTTGGGCTAGTGGTAGAGCACATACAAAAATACATAAAACACAAAAATAAGGCTGGGGATGTGGCTCAGTGGTTGAGTACCCCTGAGTTCAGTCTCCAGCCCCCCCCAAAATAAATAAATAAATCATCTTCAGATAAATGGAAGATAAAAAGGAAGGACATTTTAACAATCAGAGTTCAAGAGAAAATGTCAGGTAACAATTAGAGTTGGAAGCTATGGCACACATCTGTAATCCCAGTAACTCTAGAGGCTAAGGCAGCAAGATCACAAGTTTTCAGGCTAATTTTAGCAATTTAGCAAGATCCTGTGTCAAAAAATAAAAAGGCTGAGGATGTAACTCATTGGTAAAGCATCCTTGGGTTCAATTTTCAGTACCCAAAAAAAAGAGTTTAAGCAATGGAGATACAGTGTATTTATCATAGGAATTGGCAGGGGGTGGGAGCAAACCATAACTATGTTTTAAGAAGACTTTTCTGAAATTAAAAGAATAAATAAAACTTAGACTTGAAACTACTTTCTGGAAAATTACACTGTATACTTGAGAATATCTACCCACAGCTAAATGTTCTAATGTATCTACTGTAGAAATTGAAAAAGAAAGAAAACAAACTTGGGTATTCAGGCTCAAAGAACACAGAACTTAGAAGAAGAAAAAGCATATTATTATTGGACCTTTCAAAATAGCGTCACTTCATGCTAGAAGACAGTGGACAAGCATATATATTTAAGATATGCCAGGAAAGAAAACAGTCGATTTTATGTTACGTTAAAAATGACCTCGAAATTTTCTTAAGGAATCTGATGGAGAATGAACTTCAGTCAAGTAAATTTACTTGGAATTTACATTGGAAATTTTTATGAACTCACATTGTATTTTATCTATAAATACGTATAAATTTTCCTCTGTGTTGTCTACTGAAAAAGTACAGAAACATTAAACAATCCATAGCATTGAGTGCCCCTAGTACCTAGAGTGAAGCCTTGGAATACTTCCTCTGTAAAAAAGACAGGCTTTTGAGAAGGAAGACTTCTTCAGGTCTAATACTAGAATGAATGTGTAGATACCCTAGGTAGCAAAGAAGCTAACGATGTATGATAGAGTCAGTCCAAAGGATTCAGAAACCAATTTTTAAGAGGTTCCCATTGGCTGAAGATGGAGCCATTTGAGTTTCAGTAAAGGTAACAATTGCAGTGGGAAGGGCTCTTTGAAATTTAATCTCCAGAGGGAGAGGGGAAAGAGAGAAAGAGAGAGGGAAGATGGGGAAAGAAAGACAGCCTGTCTCAGCACTTAGGGAGGCTGGGACAGGAGAATTATGAGTTCAAAGCCAACCTCAGCAATGGCAAGGTGCTAAGCAACTCAGTGAGACCCTGTCTCTACATAAAACACAAAATAGGGCTGGGGATGTGGCTCAGTGGTCAAAGTGCCCCTGAGTTCAATCCCCAGTACCAAAACCAAACAAACAAAAGAAAGACAGCCTTATGGAATATTATAGATACCAATTCATTGTCTTGGTAACTTGGTAAATAAAATGTTTGAGCTTTTATATTGTCTGTCCTAACAGTGGTACCACTGGGTAACCAAATAGGACAGATCTTGGCACCTATTTTTGTAAATAAAGTTATATTGGGGCTGAGCATGGTGACACATGCCTATAATCCCAGCTACTAAAGAGGCTGAGGCAGGAGGTTGACCAGTTTGAGGCCTGCCTCAGTAACTTAAACTATCTGAAAATAAAAAGGACTGGGGATGTTGTAACCCAGTGGTCGAGTGCCTGCTTAGCATGTGTGAGGCCCTGGGTTCAGTATCAGAAGAAAACAAAAAAGTTCTCTTGGAACCTAATCACACTAGATTACAACCCAAGACAAAAATTTGCAAAGATCATATAGTATGCCTGAAACAGAAAATGTTGGGAAGCATCTTCTGTTATTTCAGCCAGTAAGTTAGAACACAAAAGTAGAACTTCAGGTGTGTTTTTTTGTTTTTGAAAGAGTAAAGGTGAGTTGTTTTGTGCCTCAGGAAAGAACAAGAGACTACCTTAATCTTGCCTAATGATTTGAATCTAAGTCTTTCAGACTTCGATCTAACAGTTTGCAAGCTACAGAGGCCAGAGCAACATGTTGGTTGAGCTGCGTACCATGATTATTTAACAGGCAGGATATATCTCTGAAGACCAATTAAGATGGGACACCTGGAGAGGTGTCTAGGTCATGGCAGAGTCCTTTTTCTTGAACTGGATTGTGTTTAGAAGGTATTTTGCTTTATAAAAATGCATTAGGTTATACATTTGTGTTTTCAAATTGTTGTCATGTTTAAGTTGAAAAGATAATCAAGTGCAACTGGTGATGAGAACTCTGGATTCATTTGTTCACAAGTGCAAAATGACACTAAGCAACAATTATCTGTTAATATACTTACTGTTCTAAAGTTAGATCTAATAGATCAAAAAATTTTTTTTTAGTTGTTGATGGACCTTAATTTTATTTATTTATATGTGGTGCTGAGAATTGCCTCACGCATGGTAGGCAAGCGCTCTACCACTGAGCCATAACCCCAGCCCAAATCTAATAGATTTTTAAAATCTAAATATGGACATGAATTGACTGGAGTTATTAATAGTGATCTCTGCCCAGTCTTTCTTTTTACTAGCCTACCCACCTCCCTGTGTGTGTGTGCTTTCTTTCTGTTTGCCTTGAGTTTGTCATCAGTTTATTCAGAGACTTATTAGCACCACTGTTCTGGCTTTATTGATTCTCTTTTGGAGTCTTCGTTTTCTATTTCATTGATTTCTGCTCTTAATTTTTAGTATATCCTTCCATAGTCTTAATTGACCTGAGCCTTTCTTTTTCAATATAAACATTTAAGCTGTATATTTCTCTTGATATACTACTTTTCTGCGTATCACAAAGATTGATAACGTTTTCATTACCAAAATGTCTGATTTCCATCATGATTTTCTTTCACCCATGTGGCTTTTGATTGTTTTTTAAAATATAGTATACAGAGGTTTTATTTTTGTCTTTTAATCTTTATTTTACAATTCTAACTTAATTATCTTGTAGTTAGATAATATGGTCTGTTTAATGTGTAGTCTTTGAAAATTGTTAACACTTAGTGCATAGTTTGTGTATCTTCCATGTGCATTTTGGAAGAAAGTAGACTAATTGTTGGAGGAGAATTTTGCATTCATTCAGTTGATAAAGCTCTACTGTTCAAATCTTGACTTTGATGAATTCTTCTCTGCCTGACTTAATTGAGAGCATTGCAGCTGCCTGTTGTAATGACATTTTATCTTAGTATCTCTACTTGTGTCAGTTTTTGCTTCATTTTGAGGCGATCAAATACTGGGTGCATACATATTTAAAACTATTATATCTTCCTGCAAATTGAATCTTTTCATCTTGATCTATGACCTCTATACCCAAGAATGCTTTTTCTTAAAGTTAGTTTTCTCTAATGTAGCCATTTATCTAGAATTTACCTTACATATGTTTTCTATGCCTTTGTTTTCAGTCTTCTATGCTTTAGGCGTATGTCTCTTACATATCAAAGTTGGAATTCTTTTTTTGGATACCAAGGATTGAACCCAGGGTATTTAACCACTGAGCCACATCTCCAGCCCTTTTATTTTATTTTTTTATTTTAAGACAGGGCCTTGCTAAGTTGTTGAAACTGGCTTTGAACTTCTGATCCTCCTGTCTCATCCTCTTGAGCTGCTGGTATTACAGGCATGTGCCACTACACCCAGCTGGATTTTGTTTTTTCATGTAGTCAGAGTTTGCCTTTTTATTGGAACATTTAGACCATTTACTAGAATTAGTGATATAATTGGAGTAATTTCTGTCATTATCTTTTGCTTTTTGTGGTATTTAGATTGAACCCAGGGGTGCTCTCCCACTGAGCTACACCCCAAGTCCTTTTTATATTTTATTTTGAGACAAGGTCTTAGCTGAGTTGCTGAGGCTGGCCTTGAATTTGAGGTCCTCCTGCTTTAGCCTCCAGAATCATTGAGATTACAGATTATGCCACTGCCCCTGGCTTCTTTCATCATCTTTTGATTTGCATTTGCCTGTTTTTTCTGTTTTGTTGTTCTTGCCCTTTTTATTATTGATAGCACTAGTTCTACATTTTTTGACTAGTTTGTAACTGAAACACTGTTTTTCTTTTAGTGGTTACCACTGAACTTTACCACAGAAATCTAATTTAGTATTTTAAGTTAATGTCCTGACCCATAACTAGATAGTAAAAGGACTGTAGATTACCTTAGTTTTAGTCATTTCTCCATCAGTGAGGGAGGACATTGGTGTTGAGGACAGTAACACTACCACAGTTTCTAGTGCTTCAGTGGAAACTTAAGATGCAAGGTCTTCTGGCCAAGAATCTGCAGTTTCATATTGTTGGAGCATTTGTTGTCTCCCTGAGAGTTGGAGCTTGTCATAAGTTTGCTGTGGCTGAACCAAGAAAGAGAAAGCATACACAAATTTCTACAGAAATTGTGATTTCATGAAAAATTTTTAGGAGATAAGACTGTTATTTTTCAGAGCACATTATTTTAGAATATAAAGAATTTCTTTGATTGAGTCCCATAGAAATTTGTTACTGACCTGTGTTCCTTAACTATGAAACATGAATTTGTAGGCTACAGAATAGTTAGTTGCTTTTGGTGCATAAACAATTAAAAAATTCTGTGGACTGAAAAAAAAACCCTAGCTTCAATCTTCATCCTCCTCATTTACATTGTTTCCATTTTATCAATTTGATCTTCTAAATGCATTATTGGACACCATTATTGTTTTGCCAAAGCAGTTTGTTGAGATTTATCTATTTATTATTTGTTCATTCTTACATCCGAGTGTTATTTGGGGAATCAACATTTTCTAATATTTTAAGTATTTTTGAAGTATATTCTTTGTAACTTCCTATAGAACAGATCTGATGGTATTTTCCAAGTTGGTTTACTTATATAGTATTTTTATTTTTATTGTTCTTGTGCAGTAGTTTTTGCTATAATATCCAAATCATGTTAACAAATTATTTGCTGTCAGCACTTTGTAAATATTCCATTGTCTTCTGGATTCCATTGTTGTTGAATGGACGTCTGATATTCTAATTGTCATTTCTTTGTAGGTGATCTGTCCTTTCTCTTTGGCTGCTTCCAAGATCTCTTTGTCTTTGATGTTCTGAAGTTTCACTACGATTTGTCTAGGCCTGGATTTCCTTTTATTTGTCCTGTTTGGTGTATGTTTTTTGAAAAATACCTATATATTTAAAATAAAATTTTATAAGTATGAAGTATATGTTCACCATAAAAAATTAAAAAAAAAAGAATTTAATGTGTAACAATACCCTGCCAGTGGATTAGAGAATATTTATATAGTATTATGCAGTTGAAAGAAAAAGAAACATTCCTTGCTTCATTATTCTTGAAACTAGCCCCACTCCCCAAAGTCACCACTTTGAAATGCTTCTGTTTATTACTTTTATTTTGTTTAAGTCTGTAACAATGTGCTTATTGTATTATTTACCAACTATAGATGGTATGTGTTGATTTCTTACTGTGATATGCTAGGTTCACATACTTTCTTTTTTAATTCATTTAATGGTTATAATTGTGATTTTAAGTAATACATTTAAGTACCTATTTCTTGTTCAATTAGCTGAGTACATTTTGGCTCCCCAATTTTTGTTGTTGTTCTTTTTAGCAGTACTGGAGATTGACCCATGGGCACTCTACCACTGAGCCACATCCCTTGTCCACCCCCCACCCCCCTTTTTTTTGGTACTGGAGACTGAACTCAGGGGCACTTGACCACTGAGCCACATCCCCAGCCCTATTTTGTGTTTTATGTAGACAGGGTCTCACTGAGTTGCTTAGAGCCTTGCCTTTGCTGAGGCTGGCTTTGAACTGGCGATTCTCCTGTCCCAGCCTCCCTAAGTGCTGGGATTACAGGCTTGAGCCACCACGCCTGGCTCCCCCCACTCCCCCCTTTAAGACAGTCTCATTAGGTTGCCAAGGGTGGCTTCAAACTTGCGATCCTTTTGCCTCAACCTCTCAGGTAGCTGGGATTATAGGCATGTGCTACCATGCCTGTCCCCAGTATAGGTATATATTCAGTTCTAAAGGATGGACATTTATGTCTCCTTCAATTCTTACACCTTCTTCCTCACCTCCATGTAAATTCTGTTTACTTTTATAATGTCAAGTTGACTGGATTTACATTTTGTTTTGACCTAGTTAAGGCTATGATGATTTGTAGGTTTACTTTAAATGTTGAAATCCAGCAAGCTTCATTTCAGTTGTCAAGACTATATACATAGTTATTATAGAGGCAAATTTACATTTTATTTCTTAGAATTTTTTAAATTGTTTTGGGGATTCCCTAGTGTTCCCCCTGCCTTTGTTCCTTTTCTTTTTTCCTCTCTTATCCATGGCCTTTTGTTTGCCTTTTTCCCCTCTTTTGACTATTACTCTGTGCTACTGAATCTTTGATTTTGCCCTTTTTTAGGCACCTTCCAAGAGCATCTTTCCTCCTTTTCCAAGGCTGTCATCCTAGCATTTACTCCTTGCATATCCTGCACTTCATTCTATCTTCTCATTGTGTTCCATTTTGTGGAAGCTTCTTAAGAAACTTCATCATGAAGAAACTTTTTTGGGGGTAGTACTAGGAATTGAACCCAGGGGCGGTTTACCACTGAGCTATACCCCTATCCCTTTTTTATTTTTTATTTTGAGATAAGATCTCATTAAGTTGCCCATGCTGGCCTTGAACTTGCTATCCTCCTGCCTCAGTCTCCCTAGTAACCAAGATTACAGGTGTGCACCACCACACCCAGTGATAAAACTTCTTAAGAAAGATGAGGTTAAATTTTATGAGTGCTTGGAAATACAAGGCTCTGCTGTTTGATTTATACCTTGGCTTTGGTATAGCCCTAGCTCTTTTATTTTGTTTTGAGATTAGAGTTTTGCTAAGTTGTCCAGGCTGACCTTAAACTTGCGATCCAACTGTCCTTAACCTCTCTCATAGCTGGGATTATAAGCATGTGCCACCATGCTCAGCAGTGTGGAAAAGTCTTGCATTATTTCTTTAAACATTTACTGTTTTGTTTTTATTGTTTCTTTTTTCTTTCTTTCTTTCTTTTGAAAATTCTGTTGGGTGATAAGGTTCTACGTGGGTTTTTTGTTTGTTTTTTTTTTTTTTTTTTTTTTTTTT
>PVHX01016262.1:0-43814 GCA_004024805.1 Geosciurus inauris
ACACACACACACACACAACCTTACATTATCATTTAGAAAATGTTCCCAAGTAATGAGAATACTGACCAAAAGGGCAATTTAATAACTTCAGTAACTGATCGGTTCATTGCTAGGATTTTATTGATCTACTTGGCTACAAAAATAATCTTTTTTTGTACTACTCATCTGTTTGTGCTTTACTATATTTGCATAATTTTCTTCCTTTGATAAATTCTCTGTTTATCACTAATTAAATGTTTTATTTTCTATTTTAGTTTTTGGATTTGTTCATGAAGTTCAAAACAGCATTTATTATGGAACTATACTATATTCATCAAGTTTTAAAAAAATATTATTTTCTGTATGTTAAGATACTTTGTAATTTTATAAAGCCTGCTATCTCTAGAGAGATTGCCCCTGATGGGGATAATCAATCTTTAGACAGTAAAGAAGAGCTCATCTTGAGTAAATCAACCAATTTCAAGTTGATAGCCTGAATCGCCCCCTGAGCTGTCATACACCAAGCTAGTATTTCCCCTGCCCATAATCATTGCAGGATCAGATGCCAGGCAACTCTCAAACTCTGTGCTCTGCCTTGCTCACAGAAACCTGGTCTAGACTATCCCTTCACTCTTGTCTTCTGCCTCATGACTAAAACCTGGTGGTTCCCTAGTGGCCCTGCTGGCACATACTAGCCCCCTTCTATTACAGATGTTTTCCTCCCCGATCTCATTGTCATTTCCTCACGTAACTTAACACCACCCTTACCACACCACATCACATTCAACATTTACTTTCCTACAACATGTACAGTATAGGACATTTGACATTGTAAATAAGCAAATTGAGATGTTTCAGGCCTATGGGTAGTAGATCAGTAAAGGCTCAGAAAAGACAACTTTCAAGGGCCATAGTCACTTAGGGATATTAACAAACTAGTTTTCAGCACAAAAAGAAAGAAAATAGAAAATAAAATAAGAATATTGCTTTTAAGACTGCTAACAGGTATTACCTAATGGGAAAGGAATTGAGCTTAAAATATTGAATGTTCTACAATATTTTAAGCTACATTGCTTATACATGTTGAACAGTAGAATAAGACAAAGAGTACTAATTTAGGATAGGAGAGAGTGTAAAAAGGAGATCTTAGTGCATGAAATGCTATCCTAATAAGTGGAATAAATTGATCCATTCCACCACACATTCAGCTTTCTCTCAGAGTACTCTGCAGGTACATACATGTCTAGTTTTCTCTGTCTTTTATAACAATTCCCAGTGTCTTCATCTTGTATTTTTCCAAAGCAGACCTGTAGAATCAAGCCTTTTTTCAGCTACTACTAATAGTAGTAGTAATAGTGGTAGTACACTAGTACACAAGTAGTCTTCTGAAAGTCCAAAAACAGTTAAGGTGAGAAGTGTTTATAGCCACATAAACTAAGTACTGTACACCTGGCTCTGATGGAATTATGTCCACTGGAGATACCAACTATAGTCAGTGCTGATTAGAAAAAACTCCAACTCGGGAATCTTTAATCAATTAAAGATTTAAATCTTTAATCTCTATTAAGGAATAAAATCATGCATTAGAGATATACATCTCCAAATCTGAAGCATTATCCTCCAAGGGACTGGGTGAGGTTCATGTTTATTCATTTATATATTTGACAAATATTTTTTGAATTTTTATATGCAGGCACAATTCTCTGTGGTGGAAATAGAGCAGTCAAGTGAAAATGTTATCATCTTTGTGGTCCTGATATTGTAACAGAGGGACACAGAAATTAATCAGCAAATATTTTTAATAATGTTATTACTTAAGAGAGTCTTAAATGTTATAAAGAATGTAAATCAGAAATTACAGATTTAGGGTAACTTAAATGTAGGGAATGGGGAAGAAAGCTGCGTAAGATAGATGCTTATGTAATGCAAATTTCAGAAAAGACACCTGAACTAAGATGAGACAGAACTCTGAGAAAGGCAGTCCTATGAAGATAAGGGCAGGATTCAGTACCAGTGAGACACTGGCAAGTTAAGACTGGGTTCAAAATCATGTTCCCTGTCCATTTGTTGAGATCTGGAGTATCTAAGAGTGATAATCTATGGCAGGAAGAAGTGGAAAAGGCATAGTTAAGAAGGGAAACTTAGCATAACAGATCAGCATTCAGTCATTCCTCAGTATCTGTGGAGAATGGGCTATGCCCTACCCACACCAAAATCTGTGGATGTTCAACCCCTTATGTAAAATTATAAAATGGCATAATATTTGTATAAACCTATGCCCATCAACCTACATACATAAATTCATTTCTAGATTACATTTAATATTTAATACGGTATAAGTGATATGTAAGTAGCTGTTATACTGTATTGTTTAGGGAATAACCACAAATAAAAGTCTGTATATGTTAAGTAGAAATGCATTTTTTTTTCCTAAAACTTTTTGAACTGTAGTTGGTTGAATATGAGATTAGGGAGCTATTTCACTTAGGAGAGCAACAGGGGAAAGGAGGTAGTGTATCCTAAGGAACACAGGGTCTGAACTAATAGGTTGAGGGGCTTTATAAAATCTCTGTATGAAGACAGGAAGACAAAGGCAGGGGAGTTAAAGCAGAGACTGCCAGAAGCAAGATGATAACTCTAAAGTTGATGTATGTTTTATTTAGATAGTTTGGAAAAGATGTATCTCTTCCTTTCTCAGTGAAAGGATCTTTCTTACCAATTTTTTTCTCTATTTCTGCTATGGTCTCCCTCTTGTTTACTCCTTGAATATACTTCTATAGAATACATGCTTATTAAATGCCTATGGAAGTTATTTATGAAGTAGGAGATGTTTAGGTAGGAACTATATGGAGTTCACTGCGAGGTCATTCGAAAAGGATGAATATATCGAGGTGAGAGGAACTGTAGCATGCAACACACACACAATGCCAATCAGAGGTGATTCTGAATATCTGACGGTTATTTTGAATCACTCCATATGATCATAAGTGTCTCCAGAAATCTTTGTGAAGTGTAACCTTTGCCTGGGCTTCACTTTTAATTAAGGTTTGTGTCTTTTCCAGACCCATCAGTGAAGGAAGAAAGAACAGTCACACAACTGGTAAGAGCCAACATATACAGCACACTGGGCTCAAAATTAGTGGTGGCAAAGATAATTAACAGATAATGTCAATGCAATGAAGTGTTGTCACAAGATAATGGTCTCCTGCTGCTATATAAATGTTGAAGTTAAGCCCATTTTTCAAAAACAAATGTCAAAGTTGAGACAGGAATTTTTATCCCACAAAATAATAACCTTTACAGAATGCTCTATTGTAATAATGTATTCCTAAAACATTATACCTTGCTCTAAGAAAATGCTAGAAAAGGTAATAATTTCACAATAGTGATGCTATAACTGTGTCATTTATTATTTGCTACAATAGCTAACGTTATGATTATTTGACTTGATCAGAATCTGACTGTTTTATTGTTAAAAATTTAGAAATGTTTATTTTAGTGTACTTCTCAGTACATCTAGTTATTCTCTTACTACTTATACAGGCACTTTTTATAAGCTCTTCTTGAAAACACAGATTAGCACCTGAGAGTCTGAATGGCAGATTATTCCCTTCCTTATCAATAAGCATGTCTTATTAATAATAACATTATTAAATTGCTTATTAAATTTCAATCTAATACCTTCAATTGGACATTATAGTTTAATATGCCAATTTAAAAAATAATTAACAATTTTCTTTCTAAGAAATATATCTTTCTAACTCCCAGATAATTGGAAGTAATACCACAAACCAAGATGACAACCAAGTAATCACATGAATAAATATTACAGACTATTACCACAGTTAGAGAATTTTATGTAATCTATTTTATCTAAAATCACTTTATTAGAATAATTTTGTGCCAATTATCAATTTATTATCTCTCAGCTGAAAATAATCTTTTACTTCCTGCTATGCAATAATGAAGGTAGGCCTCGTAAACACTTCTTTGCCAGCTGGCATGATATTAAGTTTGTAATGTAGATTCCTCAGGGGACCCAAAAGAAAGAAATGCCCTTCTTCATGACTTCTTTTGGCAAACTCCTGTAGTGTACAGCTGCCAGCAGACTTCTTCATGGGTAGCTTCTCTCAGAATGCAGCTTCCAAGCACATAATCCTAGTGGGGAACTTCCCAATGCATCACCCTTGCAGAAGATCACCAATGAACTCCAGGATAGGACTACAGCAAATGTCTCCACCATCCTATGGGCCACTGTCATACCCTCTCCAACAAGATCTCCAACAAGGTCTCAACCCTGGAGGTAGGTTCTTCGATAGTTGTTCCTTCCCTGGGTGCTTTGCCTCAGCCATCAAGATCCTCTGTACTTCTGCTCTTTCTGTATTCTAAGTTTTCTTTTTTCAATAGTAGATACTCAATCATGTTATCGTTATGGGTCAGATCTAAAATATACCCTAAAGTCTTCTGTGTTGAAAGTTTGACCTCCAATGCAAAAATATTCAGAGGTAGGGCACTGATTAAATCATGAGGGCTCCAAACTCATCAGTGAATTAATCCATTGATAACTGAATCAATGGAATATTGTGGAAACTATAGGTGGTGGGATATGGTTGGAGAAAGGGAGTCACTGGGGGCATGCCCTAGAAAGGTACCTCTTGTTCCCAACCCATTCTTCCCTCTCACCTTTCACTCACCCTCTCTCTTGCACTCTGCTCCCAGCTGCCATGACCTGAACAACTTTCCTTTGCCAGAAGAATAACTGACTACAATAAGATGAGCAGAAACCATTAGATCTACTGGACAAGGTGCATTAAGTACATTGACAGGTTTCAGTGATCTATCTGTAATAACACTAATTATAAATACACAATAAAAAATACTAAGAAGTATTTTTAAGGCAATAGTTCATGCTACGTACTCTACATATCAAAAAGCATGTTCTTGTTTTAAATTCTTCAGAAATTTCTTGTTTACTCTCATGCTATTAACTTAACTATGAATCCAGAGAAGCACTGACTCTTTAATTACCAGACATTGATATGTTGTATTTTGAACACCAGGCTGGCATTCATTTCAGTTTGAAATAGTCAGCAAGCTGGGGGAAAAAATCCTCAAATAACTTAAATCTGAAGCAGAATTTGTTTCCTTAGATTATGCCAATGATAATGAAATACAAACTAACATGAGAAAGCAATTTTAATTTAATATTTTCATGATGTTCCTTGCATCTAATTTAAATGAGATTAGGTTATTTGTCTATATTAACTTTGACATAGTATAATGAAATGCAATTCGAAGCAAAACATTTAAGAAAGATATGCATGAATGTTTTTACAATCAGGATAAAGAAATATGAGATCTCTGTACATTTAAGTGAAGTTGGGAAGCTGCAACTATTAATTGAATTCCTGTGAAATATTAAGCATTGTAACATTAAATTTATATACACTATCTCATTAATCCTCACACTATAAATAAAATGCTATAATTCTAGATTTATAGAAAATTATTCAGAGGTTTTAGGATGATTATTGCTTAAGAATGCTAAGGGAGGAAATGTCAGTGCTGAGATTTGAACTTATACTGACTCCAGATTCTAAGCTCTTAGCAATTAAACTATAATTGTCTGCTTGTTTACATTCCTTGCAAATTTATATTCCTAATCCCCAAGTGATGATTTGGATGTGAGGTATCCCCTCAAAAACTCCTGCAGGAATGTTTAGATGTAAAGTGACCAGATGTGAGAGCCTTAACCTAATCAGTCCATTTGAATGTGATAATTGCAGACAGGTGGAGTGTGGCTGGAAGGATTGTTCTCTCTTGAAGCCTCTCCCTCACCCTCTGTGTTTTCTGGTTGCCATGAGCAGGGCAGCTTCCCTCCACCGGGCTCACTTTAGGCCCAGAGCAATGGAGTCAGCTGTCCGTGGACTGAGGCCGTTGAAACCATGAACCACAAATAAACTTTTCCTCCTCTAATTGTTCTTATTGGGTGTTTTGGTCACAGCAATGAAAAAGCTAACTAAAACACCAAAATAATGGTATTAGGGTGTAGGAAGTGATTACATATTATTAAAGAAGTCCAAGGGAGCTCATTCAGCCCTTTTACCATGAAAGGACACAAGGGGAAAACTGTTCCTTATGAACCATAAAGTAGATCCTCTACTAACATCTTAATCTAGAACTCCCTCACTTCTAGAACCATGAGAAATAAATTTCTTTGTATACTCAGTTTTTGGTAGTTAGAAGTTTGTGTAATAGAACCCCAATAGAGTAAGAAAACCTCTTTGTAAACTTTAGATTTATCTCAAAATTATTTAGTTATTTCATGTTATAATAGTAATACATATGGTAAGATTTAGGTGATACCTATAAGCTAGAGAATAAAATTGAAAATAATACAATAATCAGGATTCAGTTTCAAAAAACAGTGTATAATAATAAAAGATTTTAATAAGTAGTAAAAGACAGAATTATTGTATGGGTGAAAAACAGATTCCAGGTTCTACATTCAGAAATAAATTTCCCAGCCATAATACAGGAGCTACTGTTCTTTTCTGATTGGACATTAGGGCATTCATGCCATTACTATCAGGACTAGAAAACTGCTCTTCAATCTACCCTGTGCCTGATATACTACGCATCAAAACAGATGCTCCATGCACAGTTCATGACAATCATATTAAAAGTAACTTGAAACAATGCCCCTGGAGATGCTGTATCAAAAAATGAATAAAAATGCCTTACTGATGAGGCTTGCCAGCAGAAATATGAGGAGTATAGCTTCTGCCTCGTTTGCACTTTCCCAGTCTCCTGCAATGACATGAGGATTGTGGACATTAATTAGACACAGTACTTGAACTACAGTGGAATCAAGAGAGGAATTTCTTTCATGGCTCTACAGTACAAAAAAGCATATCAGAAGAGGTTAAAAGAAATATTGCACACTGCTCCATCATAGCTGCTTAGCCCAACATTCTGATATTGTGAGGATTTTGTTGCTGCTTCTTATTATTTACAAATCAATAAATTTGGACCTAATTCTCCATTATCTAATACTATTGCTGCATTTTATTAACCAATAACTTTTAAAAGCCATAATATTTTATTCTAGCCCTTAAAAATATCATTGTGGTAAAACACACATATAACCTAAAATTTAACATATTAACCATTTCTAATTGTATGGCTTGGTAGTATGAATACACTCACAGTGTATGTACTCACCTAATGTTGAATGCTAACACTGTTGTACATCTATCACCATCATCCATTTTCATGAAGCTTTTTATCTTCTAAAATTGAACTCCATATGCATTAAATGATAACTACCCATTTCCTCTCTGTTATAACTCCTATAACCATAACTGTACTTTCCGCTGTATGATTTTGACAATTTTAAGTGTCTTATATAAGTACAATCACACAATATTTATTTAATGATAGGCTTATATCATTTAGCATAATAGTCTTGAGGTACATTCATGTTTTAGCATGTCAGAACTTCATTCTTTTTCAAGGTTGAGTAATATTTCAACATATATACATACAACATTCTGCATATCTGTTCACCTATTGATTGATTCTGAAGAATTTTTTCCTAGGATCTCTATATTATTCCATTGGTTTATGTGTCTTCCTTTATGCTGTATTACATGCTTTAGCAATGCTGCTAATGTGGGTTACAAATATCTCTTAGAGAATTATTAGTTTATATTTTGAGGAACAAAATGTATAATGTAATTTTTTGACATTTGAAAAGGGTGGAAAACGAGCTGTTAATGGAGTAATTTTTGTTGTTGTTACTGAAGATAAGCTGTGAATCCAAATTAGAGTGTTCTGAGTTTAAAATGTTAAGGCTAATACCCATAATATCCTCAAACATAAAAATAGATGTAGACTAAATATAAAGTGAAATGAGAAGTACGTTTCATCATTCCACTACAAAAAACCATCTAAAACTAAAAGAAGATAGTAATGCAGGAACTGAGTGACAAAAACACTCACATGCTATAAGAATTTGAAAACAAAGTGAAATGACAGAGTTAAGTCTATCTCCTGTTAGTCACTTTTCCAAAACTTAAAACATAATCTACCTATATGCTTGCTGCCTATATGAAACTCACTTTAGAGCCAAAAATACAAAGGATTACAAATGAAAGGGGGTATATTCTTGCAAATAGTAACCAAATTAGAGCAGGAATGGTTAAATTAATATCAGACAAAATAGACCTTAAATCAAAATAGACTCCAATATTTTATCATTTAAAGACAAAGAAGAATGTGTATTCATAAAAGTTTCAAAACATAGGGAAGATGTAACAGTTAAAAACATTAACGTACCTGTAGGGAGTTCCTAGGGGCGATTTATATCCCAGCTCCCAAGAAAAGGAAACCTATCTCATTGGTTACCTCCTGCTTCTCTGCTTGTGGACAAGGCATGACTGCTTTGGTATAGGGTGCTTGCTTGCATGAACAGGCCATGGCAGATTGACCTTTAAGCTGATTGGTCGAAAGGGACTATATATTCCTCCCTATTTCCCAATAAATGAGTTCCTGCGCTGACTGGTCTCCCTGATGCCTCTGATTGTCCTCTGGTGGGAGGGCTGGGTGCAGGCGGTCAGTGGGCTCCTGCCTTTCCTGATTCAACCTTGCTGGGGTAAGGCCCTCTCCTTCCCCTGCAGGCTCCGGGGGCATACAGGGCTAAAAACCCCAGCATGTACCTAATGATAAAACGTGAAATATGTAAAAAATAAAAGAAGGAATTACTCTACAATAAGAGTTGGAGATTTTAAAACCTTGCTCTTAATAATGGATAGAACGACCAGATACAAGGTAAGTAAGGCAATAGAGGAATTAACACAAACACTTAAAGAAAAGCTAATGACCTCTGCAACATTTTTTTGTTAATTTGGAAAGGTGTGTCATTGGTTTTTAAGTTGGAGAAGAAAGAATACTTCCTGACTTGTTTTCTGAGATGAGCATTACTCTGATAACAAAGCCAGACAAGACACTATAGGAAAGGGAAACTACAAACCAAAAATTTTTGTGAACATTGATGCAAAATTCCTTAACAAAATACTACCAAATTGAATTCAGTAGCATATTAAGAAACATCATAAATGGAATTTATTTCTGGAATGCACACATACAAAAATTGATCAATGTAAATATTGCATTAAGAGAATGAAAGAAAAAACATACAATTATCCTAATTGATGCATTTCTATAGTATAATAATGTAGGGCACTTGCCTAGCATGCCTGAGTCCCTAGGTTTAATCCCCAGTACCAAAAGCAAACAAAAAAAAACATTGTTAGAATAATACTAGTTTTCATAATTGCCCGTGTTCTTACCTTTCTTAGGATTTTTAGTTCTTCATATGGCTTTGTGTCATTATTTATTCTTTCATTTTACCATGTAGTACCATGAGAATTTTTTTTCAGGGCTAGTCTAATTGTAAAAAAATTCCTGAGCTTTTGTCTTCTGAAAATATCTTACTTTCTTCCTCAATTTTGAAAGAGTTCCCATATATACAGTTCTTGATTGATGGGGGTCTTTCTCTCTCTCCTCCTTAATTGATGGGGTCTTTCTCTCTCCCTCTCTCCCTCCCTCCCTTCCTTCCTTCCTCTTTCTCTCCCTCTCTTCTTTCCTCCTCCGTCTCTCCCTTCCTTACTTCTTCTTTCCTTCCTTCACTTTTGCACTTGGAATATACTAATTACCTTTGCCTTCAGAGTTTCCAGGAATCTACTGATAATCTTATTGAGGATCTCTTGTTTATGTCAAGTAGTTTCTCTCTTTTTGCTTTCAAGATTGTCCTTAACTTTCGAAAATTTAATTATAATAGGTTTCCGTGTGGCTCTTTGAGGTTTTTCTTACTTGGACTTCACTGAGCTTCTTGAATGTTTATTTCATGTCTTCCATCAAATTTGGAAAGATTTCAGTCATTATTTTCTCTGTTCCTTTCTCTCTATCTTTCTTCTGGGACTTTTATAATGCATATGTTGGGGGATGGTGTTCCAATAGGACTTATAGTCTCTGTTAAGTTTTCTCTTTTTTCTTATTCCTTAGACTTAATAATTTCCATTGTCATATCTTTAAGTCTGTTGATTTTTTTCTTTGGCCTGTTCTGTCTTGAATCCTCATATTGAATTTTTCATTTTCATTATTGTAATCTTCACCTCTAGAATTATTTTATTTTTATGTTTTTCTGTTTCTTTATTGGTATTGCCATTTAGTTCATACATCATTTGCTTGCTTTTTTTCCTTTAGTTCTTTAAGAATTTTTAAGAGAGGTTTTTTAAAAAGTCTGTCAAAAACTGCCCTTGGGCCTTTTTCAATGACTGTTTTTGTTGACTTTTTTTCCTTGAATATACCATGCTGCCTATTTAGCCTCATTCTTCTGCATACCAATACCAGTTGTCTTAGCATCGCTTGCTAAAAAGACTCTTCTTTCCCCCACTGAGTTGTGTTGGTGTGCTTGTTAAATAACCAATGGCCCATAAACACAAGAGTTTAGGACTATCATTGATCTATATATCCTATATCTCTACATTTCTGTAGAGCTTTATAATAAATTTGAAAACAGGAAGTATGAGTCTGCCAATATTTTTATTTTTTTCAAAACTGTTGTGATTATTCTGAGTGCCTTGCAGCTCCATCTGAATTCTTCTGCAAAAAAGTAGCTGAAATTTTCACATGGCTGGAATTAAATCTATATATTGATTTGGGAATGAGGCCTTTTTAACAATAATGTCTTATATGGGATGCTTTTTATTTATTAAGATCTTCTTTAATCTCTTTAGTAGTTAAAGCAAAATCATCAGAACTGAAGGGATTTTCATTAATTATAGTTGGGGGAAACTATCTTTTGGGAAAATGGACAAAACCAGAACAACACCTATTTGTACATTTTCCCAACCACGTGCTTATTTAATTACATGGAAGAGAAGAATATGTCAGGATGCATGCTGGGTTCTTAAATGGTATCAGTATCAGGGCAAAGGCTGGGTGCTAACATGAGTGGAGAGTAGGTAAAGGCCATAAGACCATAATATTACCTATCATTAAACGTGATCACTTCAACTGCCCACCTAAGTGATCCTCTAATCTCATTTAGTCTACTTTATAGTTGCCTCATGAATACAGATAGACAGGTAGCAAACTATATTAGTTAAGAACGTAAATTCTGCAGTCTTAGATCTTAAATAAAATGTAGACTCTAATACAAATGGTTATATGGCTTAAGAAAAGCTACTAAGCCTCTTTGTGGCTCATTTTTTCACATCTGTAAAATAAAAATAACCAATCTATCTCATAATTTCATCATACCAAGTAAATGAGTTAATGTATGTTAAAAGCCTAGAACTATGCCTGTCTCTCTGTGAATTAATAACTATGTGAATTAATATGAGTTATCTTGTTGTAATAACAATGGCATTGCAAAATTCATAGTTTTGTATACCATCTATAGAAAACATAGTAAATATGCATTATTGTTATTAAGTCATATATACAAAACATATAACAAAGACCTGGACACAAAGTTACTGTCTGTTCCTAAGATTCAAATGACCATCTTCTCTCTTCTCTAATGACATTCTCATTTATTATCACCTGCACTTCCTTGTGGTCCATCTTTTTCCCTAAAATGAAGAACAGTTTATTGGTTTCTACTGTATTTCTGAAATAAACAGCTTTTATTGCTGATGATACTAGAGGGAAACACATAAGGTTAACAAATGACATAAGTCAATTAACCCATGTGGCAAATATTTACTGAGCAATTGACATGCCTGGCACAGTGCAAGGCACTTCAAGAGTTGTGATAAAGGAAGAAAGATTATTTTCTTTCCAGAGTTTACAAAAAATTATTTAACCTTATGAATCATGCTACAAAGGAGAAATAGAAGATGAAAAGGCAATGCATACGGAATTAAGAAACAAGCAAAGAAAACAGCCAGATACCAGGTCATGTAGCTTTACAGTCCACACTGAAGACATGTGATATGTTTAAAATGCAACAAGAAGTCACTGGAAAGTTGTAAACTGTGACACAATCAGAATGCCTGTCTAAACAATTAAACATAATGAATTGAAGATGTGAGTGCTTGTGTGAGATGACACTGAACTAACAAGTGAAGCAATAGAAAGCTATAAACTCAAAAGGACAAAAATAACAGGAAAGGACACAAGAGAAGACAAAAGACATTAATGGTTTTCCAAGGTGGAAGCCTATTGATGGAGGAACTGGCTTGCTGAGTAGAGGAAGCTGAAACCTCTAGTTGCAGAAAGCAATGAGAACCTAGTGATTCCACTCACAGCCTCAGAGAAAACAGAAACGGAAGTGCCTCTTATTGGTTCCACAGAAAATGGGGGTAGGGTGAGAAATTACTGCAATCTTTTAAACTGATACATAAAAACAAAACTTGTACACATTAGTAGGGTACCTTGTAATGTTTCAACACATACACACATTTCCCTGACAATTCTTTTCCCTGATGATTATGTTCCTATTGGTCATTACTATGTCTTCTTTTGAGAAATATCTATTTAGGTCTTCTACCCACTTATTTGTGTTGTTTCTCTTGCTATTGAGATTTCCTTGTATATTCTGGATATCAATCCCTCATCACATGTACAGATTGAAGATATTTTCTCCCATCCTGCACTCTGATGATTGTTACCTTTTCTGTGCAGAAGATTTTGTTTCATGTAACCTCATTTGCCTGTTTGCTTTTTTGGTTCTTGGCCCAAAAAAAAAAAAAAAATCTTTGCCCATTCCAATATCCTAAAGTGTTTCTCTTGTTTTCATTTAGTAGTTTCATAATTTCAGGTGTTATATTTAAGTATTTAAACATTTGAGTTCATATTTGTAATTACTAAGAAATAGGGCTATTATTTCATTCTTCAGCATATGGATGTCCAATTCTCCAAGCATCATTTATTAAAAAGACTATCCTTTCTCCAATGTGTTTTTAGCACATTTTTTGAAAACTGCTTGGCTATAGATGCTTGGGTTATGTCTAGGCTCTCTAAGGTGTTCTATAGGCTTATGTGTCTATTTTAATGCTGATGCCATGCTGCTTTGATGATGGCAGCTTTTTACCATGTTTTGAAGCCATGTTCAAAGTGGTGTAATGCCTTCTGCTTTGTTCTTTTTGCTCAAGATTGTTTTCTTTGGCTTTTGAAATTGTTTAATGATTTCACACAAATTTAGAAGTTTATTTTTTCTAGTTATGTGAAGAATATCATTCACATTTTGATAGGAATTTCACTAAAGCTATAAGGTGATCTAGATAGTGTGGAGTGTGGGCTTTTCAATAACACTGATTCTTCCATCCATAAACATGAGGTATCTTTCTACTTATTTGTGTCCTCTTCAATTTCTTTTATAGATGTTTCATACTTTTCATTGTAGGGATCTTTAACCTCTTTGGGTAAATTTATTCCTGAGTACTTATTCATTCCTCCTTTCTTCCCTTTTCTTTCTTTCTTCTTTGTAGTATTATAAGTGGAATTGCTTTTTTATTTCTATTTCAGACAATTCAATGTTGGCATATAGCAATGATACTGATTTTTGTATGTTGACTTATACCCTAAAACTTTGCTGAACTTATCTACAGTTCTAATAGGTTTCTGTACTTTTCTATGTATATGATCATGTCAGCTGCAAACTTGGATGCCTTTGTTTTTTTTCATTTTCTGTTTGTCTGGGAAGGACTTCCAAAACTATAGTGAATAAAGGTGGAGAAAATGACATGCTTGTATTCCATATCTGAGAAAGCTTTCAGCTTTCCCCTATTCAGTATGTTGGGGAACATTTATTATGTTATCTATTGGCTATTATAAGTGGATTTTATTGTGTTGAGGTACATTTCTTCTCTGCCTAATTTTTTCAGTGTTTTTAATCATGAAGGATATTGAATTTTATCAAATGCCTTTTCTGAATCTATCAAGACAACCATCTGGTCTTTATCCATCATTCCGTTGATGGTGTATCACATTTAGTGATTAACATATGTTGAAACCATCATTGTGTCTTTGGGATGAATCCCCTTTATCATGGTGAATAACCTTTTAGATGTGCATTTGGATTTGGTTTGCTAGCATTTTATTGAAAAGTTTTGCATCTAAGTTCCTTAGAGATATTATATAGCTTTCCTTTTAGTTGCTGTTGTGTACTTATTTGGTTTTGGTATTAGGGTAATACTGGCCTTGTAGAATGTGATTAGAAGAATTCCTTCCTCTTCTAATTTTTAGAATAAAAAGAGTATGTACTAGCACTTTAAATGGTAGAACTTGGCAGTGGAAGCCATCTGGTCCTGGGCTTTTCTTTGACAGGAGGCTTTTTATTTCTGACTTGATCTCATTACTTGTTAGTATCCTGTTCATGTTTTCTCCTTCTCCACTATTCAGTCTTGGTAAGGTATGTGTCTAGGGATTTGTCCATTTCTTCTGGCTTATCAAATTTGTTGGCATTGTTCATAATAACCTCTATTGATCTTTTATATTTCTGTGGTGTCAGTCTATTTTATTTATCTTCTCAAATAACCAGTTCTTCCATTTGCTATTTGCTGTGTTTTTAGTCTCTCCATATGTTTATATACTTTCCGAAGTTTTTCCTATTATTGATTTCTGGTTTTATTATATGATATTCAGAAAAGATAATTACTATGATTTTAATTTTTTTAGGTTTGTTGAGACTTATTTGTGGCCTATGATATGATCTCTCCTGGAGAATGTTATATGTGCTGATGAGAAAAGCATTTGTTTGGTTGTTAGTAGATGGAATGTTTTATGTCTGTTAGGTCTAGTTGGTCTAGGGTGCAATTTTAACTCTATTGTTTGTTAGTTTTCTGTCTGGATGATCTGTTCATTGCTGAAAGAAGGAGGTAAAGTCCCCAACAATTATTATATTGGAATCTCTCTCTCCCACTGGATCTGATAGTATTTGCTTTATATGAGTGTTCCAACACTGGGTGCATATATATTTAAAATTATCATTTCCTTTTGTTGAAATGACCCTTTTATCATTATACAATGACAATCTTTAACACTTTCAATTGCTTGTGAATTAAAGTTTATTTTCTCTGATGTAAATATGAATATTCCTGCTTTCTTTTGGATTCCATTTAGATGGAACATTTTATTTTATTTCTTCAGTTTCAGTTTATGTGTCCCTAGAGGTAAAGTGAGTTTCTTATAAGCAACATATATTTGGGGCTTGTTTTATTTTGATTTTTAACTACTCAGTCATTCTATATCTTTTAATTAGAGCATTTAATCAATTTACAATCAAGATAATTATTGATAGGCAAAGTCCTACCAAGGCCATTACATACTTTGTTTTCTAGTTTGCTTGTAGTTTTTTTCTTTCTTTATCCATCTTTTACAGTCTTCCTTTGTGGCAAAGTGATTTACTATAGTGGTGTGTTTTGATTCCTTGCTTATTATTTTTGGGTTGCAATTATACATTTTTGCTTTGTGGTTCCAGTGAGACTAATAAAAACATAATTTGATTATACCAAGCTACTTTGAAATGATAGCAACTTGACATAACCATGAAGAATCAAAACAAATATAACGAAATGAATAAAAAAATATACTAAGAAGAAAACTCAACACTTGCATTCCATTCCTCCCACATAAGGAATTTTTGTGTCCCATTTTATAGCTTTATGTATTGTCTGTATCTTAACATAGTACTACAAGTTTGTATTGTTCTTAATTGTTTTCTTTTTCAGTATTTTTACTAAATGTATGATTGGTCAACATACAGTGCTTACAATTTTAGAGCATTCTGAGTTTGTATAATTATTCTTACCAGTGAGTTTTATGCATTCCCATGCTTTCATCTTAGTCATTACTCTCTTTCAGTTTGAACATTCTTTAGCATTTCTTATATAACAGGTCTGGTGGAGATACATTCCCTCAGCTTATGTCTAGGAATGTGCTTATCACATATTTATCCTCTGTTTCTAGAGGACAGCTTTGCTGGGTACAATATTCTCAACTGACAGGTTTTTGTTTTTGTTGTTGTTTCCATCAATACTGTGAAAAGTTCATGCCACTCTCTTCTGGCCTGAAAGATTTCTGCTAAGTCAGGTAAACTGGGCACCTCTATGTGTTATTTGTTTCTTTTCTCTCACAGTCTTTTTTTTATTTCAAGTTGTCAGTGGACCTTTATTTCATTTATATGCAGTGCTGAGAAGTGAACCAAGTGCCTCACACATGCTAGGCAAGAGCTCTACCACTGAGCTACAACCCCAGCCCCTCTCACACAGTCTTGAGAATCTTTTCCTTAACTTTCACCTTTGAAAGCTTGATTAGGTTTTGGGATAGATGTAGTTAAATTTGACTGATTACCTTTGACTTTCCTCTACCTTCATATTTTTTAACCTTTTCTGAGTTTAGAAAGTTTTATTTTATTACTTCCTTGAATGAAGCTTTCTAACCCTTGGCGTTCTCAAGTCCCTTCTTAAACCCAATAATACAAATATTTGCTCTTTTAATATTCTCTCAAAGTTCACAAGCTTTCTTCATTTCTCTTTGTGCTTTTTTCCTCCTCCAACTATGAAAGTACATAGTTGGAGATAGTCAATTTTCATATTGAGCTCACTAATTATTTCTTTAGCCTGATCAATTATGTTATTGATGCCACCCACTGTGTTTTAATTTCAATGAATGTATTTTTCACCTCAAGAATGTTTAATTTTAAAAACTTCTTTCATCTCTTTGTTAAGTTTGTTGCAGTATTGCAATGCTTTTCTGTGTTTTCTTCATGCTAACTGAGCTTCTTCAAAACAGATCTTTTACACTCTCTGAGTTCTCTCATACTGATTACTTTCTCTGGTAAGTTTCTTGCACGGTACTAGGTGAGGTCATGGTTTCCTGAAAGCTCTTAATGCTTATTGGCATGTGATGTCATCTGGGCATTAAAGGACTGAGCATTTATTTCAGTCTTCCTAATCTGTTTTGTTTGTGCCTTTCTTTCCAGAAATTCTAAGTTGTCTGCTTATTCTTTCTGAGTCTGTAGGCACTTCCACTGTTTCTTCACTGGTGTCATGCGGGTCCAGGTTTGCTAGGCATCTGCTATTGGCATGTTGTCACTGTTTCAGTACTAAAGAGCAACTAAGTCCAGGTTTACCACCAAAACACACTATTGACGTGTTGTTCAGAAAAAAATAGAACAGCATGTAGAAAGAGTAGTCTGTCTCCACCTGCCTCTCACTGGTGCCAGGGTAAGTTAAGATATCTCATTCCCAGTTAACAGCCTATGGTCAGATATTACAGAATTCTCCCTGGCATGGGGCCAAGTCACCATGGATGGATCATCCCCAGGCTCCTCTCTCATATCTGGGGTTAATAATTCCACCAATCTATGTCACACTCTGAGTCTACAGCCTTCTAAAACCAGTACAACATTGGTAGGACCAATCCCACATCACTATGGACTTCCTATTGCTGAATAGGAAGTATAATCCTGTGTTATAGGGCCTCAGTTCTATTGGATGCTGGGTCTCACTGTGGTGGTCTTGGAACTTAGCTTCAAGACAACACTCTGTACTAGTTTTCATGTCCTGCTCCACCATGGATGAAGCACTCTGCCATTTACCCAAGGATGGAAGTGGAATTAGTCAGCTACCTGGCCTTCCACAGATCCAGCAGCTCAGTGTACAGGTATTAGCCTGGTGGTCAGGGTCATTGGGCTTTGCTCAGAACTAGGTTTCACCATGGTACACTTAGTACTGGGTTTAAAGTCTAAAGCTTTTATATCTCTCCCTCTTTGAAGTAGATGGCATCTTGCTTCTTGATGTGCTGCTTAACCTTGGGGGAAGTTTGACACAACACACTCTTTCCTTCCTACCTTCTTCAGTACATCTTTTCATTTTGTTATACTGGAAGCAGGGACTGAGGTCTCTCACCTGATTTGCTTAGCTCTTCTGAAGAAGTGGCTTGGTGCATGAACTGCTAGTCAACTTGGTGGGTCTATGGGAAGACAATTAGCAGAGGATCTTAGTAGTCATCTTGTTCTGCCGTGTAATTCTTAAGGTTTCTTGAAGCTGAAGTCCACACATCTTTTGTGCTCAATTGATCACCCTTCCCCAAACTTGCAAATAAGAAGTTTTCCCTGAAAATGTTAAAATAGGAATGCTCCAGACCTTAGACACCAAACCTAAAAGAGGGCAGAGTGAGGCATCAGATGACAAAAAAACAAAACAAGGCATAAGAAGTAAAAACAGGTGGACTTTAGTTATTATCTCACATCCCTGGTGAGAGATTAGATGGTCTCTCTGAAAAGACTGAAGTGCTCCAGAAAATATGTGGGATGTTATAATTAAAAATACATCTCAGTTCAGTTACGTGTCTATTGATACACTTGAGGCTTCAAATCTATATTATAGTGCTCTTAAATGGAAAGCCAAGGATCAGTGAACACATGAGAAAATCCACCAATAACTAAACATCAAGAACAACTAAACAACAAAATAGAACATTGTTCAGAAGAAAAAGACACAAGACAGAAATGGGAAGTGAGAGTTAAAACATATAATTAATAGAAAAATAAGAAGAGGTGGGCTGGGGTTATGGCTCAGTGGTAGAGTGCTCACCTAGCACACGTGAGGTACTAGGTTTGGTCCTCAGCACCACATAAAAATATAATAAAAATATTCTGTCCAACTACAACTAAAAAATAAATATTTAAAAAAATAAGAAGAGGTATTGTATATATGAAATAAGAAACAAAAAAAAATAATAAACCAAAAAATATGCAGAGATCCAAGGACTCTGATAGCTAAACTTGCAGTGGTTTAATGGAGTACTCAAAAGACAAAGTCAAGGAAATCTCCCAAAAATTAGAGCATAAGGAATAATGGTGATAGAGATAGAAGACAGAGGAGAAATTAAAATTTGAGATTTAATTCTGGTAATCAAAAATCCAACCCAAAGGAGTTCCAAGAAAGGATGCACAGAAAAAGGCAGGACACTTTAAAAGGAATAAATCAATAGAATTATTCAAAACTGAAGAATATAAGCTGAGTTTTAAATTAAAATGCCCACTGAGAATCCACCAGAATTAATGAAGAAAATGTACACAGCAAAAAAGAGAAGACACCAGACCTTTAAGAGAGATGAATCAGATTGTATGAGGACGATCTGGAGTCAGAATGGAACTAAACTTCTCAGTTCCAGCTTCATTGGTGTACACCAGAAGTCTGATCACCACAATCAACAGCTGAAAGTGAGTGGCAATGTCACTTCTGAATTAAAGAATAAAGGAAAGGCCCAAACAAGTACAGGAAGTCACACTGTTATGGGTCTAAGCCGCTACAGAATACAGAAAAGTAAAGTTTTAAGTAAGTTAAAATTCAATATATGTCTCTGACCCTCATTCAAACTGTGCTTAGCTGCTCTGAGGTTTCCTAACTTACCCACCTTCTTAATTTCTGTCTTGGAGTCAAAGAACATTTAGAAGTAAAGTCTTAGGAATGATTCCCATATATCCTTTAATTTATAACTCTCCCTCCTCAAGGATTTTAAAGGGGCATGGGAAGAAGAGAAAGAAGGAATTGGAAGTAGATTGAGCAAGTAAGGAAATCATAGTATTTATTGAATATTCAAAATTGCCACACAAGAACCATACTTAGTACACAGGGATTTCTCTTTGGCTCCTTACCTCAAAACCATTTTTTTCTCATATAAAGGTCATTTAGAAGCTAGCTGGACAGAGACCATTAAAACCCCATTTTTTAAAAAATATTTTTTAGTGGTAAATGGGTCTTTTACTTTATTTATTTATACAAAGTGCTGAGGATCCAACCCAGGGCCTCACACATGCCAGGCAAGCGCTCTACCACTAAGCCACAACTTCAGCCCCCAAACCAACATATTTTAACTAACAATATCTAGTATAGTATTTGGCACAGCAAATGGTACCAATAAACAACAGTCAACCTGCTTTTCCCTGCTTTTACTATTTTAGCAGTTCCTTCAGAGTCTGGGTGGGGAATTAAATGCAATAAATGTGTTGCTTAGTTTGTTTTGTAGGATTGGTAACTGAAATAGTTGGCAAAGAATTTTTAAAAGACTGCAAATTGAAATTCTTGTCATCTTATCCTTCAGCACTGGAAAAACAATGACCTTGAATGCAACTTCTACTTTTCCCAAAACTCTCATGTGAGCTATTAAAAGGTGACAAGTAAAAAGGTTTTGATTCACCTGCTAATGAGCTGAGAGATGGTCTAAAGAACAAAGAGAAAAATCAAAACCTTATGGTATTTATTTTAGATGAAAGAAAAAAAACTTCAAACCATTCAGAAAAATAATAGTCAAGTGAAATTAACCCTGCATGTTGTTGAAACAGAGAAGTAAGAGTAGCAACAGGCCAGGAACAGCATAAACAAATGCTGGAAAGTTACTTTCAGAATTCATTTACTTCATTATTAACACTGAAATCAAACATAAGAAGGTCATTAAAGAAACCTGCATTACTCCACTTTAGCAATCACAGTCTGTATGTAGTATAAAGAGAAATTGCTCATGTGCTTCTCCCACTCAGCAGTTTGTTGCTACAATAAACATGACAGCAGAGCATGGCATTGCAGGTTGGTTTATGGGGGTATAAAAAGAAGGGTAAGGATAATTAGAAAGGAACTTATTGAAGTGTGTTACTGACCTTTGAGCATACAGTGGATGGTCAGTACTTTAAATTGACAGTGAAATTATTTCTTTAGATCATCTAACCTAAAAACCACCCAAATCAATGTAAATGAAGCCTGCGGATATCAGGTCTTACTTTGTGGTAAAAATATTCCCGGTTAAACCAACTGTACTATGAATCAGGTCAAAATGATTCAACTAATGAATACTTACCTACTGGGGTGCTATGCCTAATATTTATAGTAAGCTTTACCATAATGTCCATAGAAAGGAAACAATGTACCATGAACTGACTAGCAGTTTAAAATAAGACTGCTTATTCTAGTACAGACTAATAAATTCAGGATATCTCAGTTTGAAAACAAAGAACCCCTCAGCCCATAACAGGAGATGATATGGGATCAAACTCTGCATGAAAATAACTTTTAAAAGATGTATATGCATTTATTATAACCTAGTGACACATGTTTACTAATTTTACTTTGTGATTTTAGCTCCACTAGTGATTCGCATCATTGAATGAAAGAATTATACGGACAAGTGAGCTGGATATGCTAGTTCAAGTCCCTTGTTCTGCAGGCTGAGAAAAACAGCTGGAAACAATTTAATATTAAGCAGGGTATATGACAGATTGGAACTTAACCTGATGGCTCCTCTTTATCACCCATGTCTTTTTTCAGTATTTAAGTCGCTAACAAAAGAGATAAAGGACATCAGGTTGTGCATTCTTAACTGCTAATTATGGATTAATCAATAGAATCCCAACTGAATATTAGTATAAATGACATATTTCGTTCTATCTACCTAAAATGGTTAAAACACCAAAGGCAATAACTTAAAATTTGCCTATTCATACTATTCATACATGAAGAAAAATGGAGCTGTGTAAACATGAAAATTGCACTATGGTTAATTTCACTACTAGTAATAAAGTCCTCTGTCCTTAAACCATCATTGTTAGAAATCATCTGTTATAAATACTTTGAAGAGGTGTCTTTCTTCTCTTTGTAGCAGTGAGGTTTGATTATTTTTTAATTCGACGTTTTCCTAAACGACTTTCCCACAACAGCAGAACCCTGTAAAGCAGAGTAAAAAAGTTTGGGAGACAAAAAGGGGGATGAGCGGAGTGTGGGAGGGACTGAAATTCAAAAAAGTATAAGGAAAACACGGAAGGCCCCCTCCCCGCGACCGCCCGCACCCCTGGCCTCAGCAGCCCTTCCGCACCAGTGCCTCTGCCAGCAGACCGGATTGCGGGCTGCGTGCTCCGCCGCCTGTCATCCCAGGCCCGCGCGGAGCTGCGATTGGACGCTCCGCCGCCAGGCACCTGCCAGAAACACACACGCTGGAAAGAGGAAGGGGGCGTTCTTGCGAGTGGAGGGCTTTGGCCTTTTCTCGTCTCCCCGCTCCTCTCGGCACTCCATGCGGGGTCTCTTGCTCCAGCTCGTCTCAGCTTGCTCTGGTGGCGGGAGAGTTGGAGCAAACCTCACTGCAGCCACCTCCTGCCCTTCAGTGCCTCTCCGCCTTCAGCGCCCTCCGCTCGCGCCATGGGGCCAACTCCGGGCTCCTAAGAGTTGTCGGGATCTTGGCTGCGCGTTCACTAGCCACAGAACTCGCAGACAGGCTATGGCTTAGGGCGCAAGAGGGGTCAGCCTAGAGGTTACGGAAAGGGGAAAGGACGGCTAACTGGGTAAAAAAGAAGAAACCTGAAGAAAAGCCAAACGATGAGTTTCCACAAAGAGGACGGAGTAAGCAGCCTATGCCAGAAGGCGCTGCACATCGTCACTGAGCTGTGCTTCGCAGGCCAGGTGGAATGGGAGAAGTGCTCGGGCATCTTTCCCCCGGACAGGGGCAGCCAGGGCGGAGGCAGCACAGGTAACCGGGGAGGGCTTCACTCTGGTGCTCACGCTCTGCTGGGACCCTGAGCTCGCTCCAAGCTCCCGGGTGCTGATACTCGCTCGCCCGGGCATCTTTAGGGCGCCGCGCCTTCCTACCTCTATCCTTCCTTCGGCTCAGCCGCTGGCGTGGGGTGTTTGAATTGGGGTTCCTCCAGTTTACCAACCGGGCTTCTCCTGCTCTGCTTCCTGCCTGCCGGAGCCTTTTGCTTCTGGCGCCTGCACCCGGTCTCTCCGCGCTCTCCCACGCCTCTGGTCTACCTCCCGGAGTGAAAGAGGCTAGCGCGGGTGGAGACGCCGGGACTGCTTACGGCGCCACTGCTTGCGGGGGCGATTCGCCTGCGGGACACTGGCTGCCCTACCTTGTCCTGCGTGTCGCGGGTCACCGGCTCCGAGAAGGGGCCGGACAGGAGAATCTATGCTTGAACGCGGTCTCCTGTACATGAGGGTACCTTGACCTTCAGGAGTAGAATGAGCCCCTATTGGGCTAACTTTCAGCAGCAACCTGTCGAGCACTTGAGAGCTTTCAAAGCCCTTTAATACTGCATGTATGATTTTTCTAGTGAAAAGAGAAAATGCTATAAATCTTTCCCACACATACTTTCATACTCGCCCCCCCACCCCACCCCAACACATAGCATCCTCCCTATACCTTTGGATAACTTGGAAGAAAATGGGGTAGGATGGAGAACATGGACCATCAGAAATCTGGAGATGGAGGAAGTTTCAGGAGACAGTTTTTTTTTTCTCGAAGCTTGAGGGAAGGAGGCGAATCAGAGCCACCTTTATTTACGCCTGGGGAAAAGGGTTTGATCACCCGCGCAATAGGGGGAAAGGGGTGACACGGATAAGTGACCCTCACTTGTTGCATTGGGAAACAAAACATGTGCCCTGAATTTTTCAGCATTTGAATAGAAGGTTGCCTTTCCTTCTGCAGGGTCTCATTTTTTTCCCTTTGCTTTCGCGGATTATTTTGGTCTCATGTGCCGGGTTTCATGGGTTAAGTGTTGTAGCCAGGGCAACAGGTGAGAGCTGGATGGACATGCTCTGGGCGGAACAGGACAGTAGAGAACCCAGCGTGCTGGGAAGAAGAAAAGGGCTGCACATGAGTGCATCCCACACCACCCACCCCAAAGCAGTTCAAGACAAAGGGAAAGGAGCGGTAGAAATTGATTTGGTTTGGATTTTACATACCATGTTTTACGTGAAATATCTGCAGGGGTTTTCTAATTCGCTGATGATGATAACAGGAGCCAAGAAGGGCTTCTGTCTTTGCGTGGCAGTACCTGAGGTACTGCTGCTTCGACCCTGGAACAGAATGATACCCAATTGCTGCTGTCGACGTGTTGGAAACTTAGATATTTGGGGAATATACAAACACAGCTGAGTCTTTTCTATTTGCTCAATAGGTGTTCAATTTCTGTAAGTGAATGAAATTAAATTAACAATGTAAGGGACTGAGTGAACATCATGTATCATGGATAGTCGTGTCCTGCGTATGATTGTTAAGCAAGAGGTAAAGAAATAGTGTAACCTTAGAGTCTACTGTGGTGATATTGGGTAAATTCTTCTGAAATGTCTTTTAGTGACACACAGGATTAAGACTCTGAGAATAGGATACAGTGGAGATGAGAGTATTTAATTTTAAGAACCCGTGTTTTGGTAATTTAGCATTTACTAATCTGAATAAAACTATAATTATTACCCTTTCCTGTCCTTTTGTGATCATGCATCAAATAATGGTTTACTGGGACTTATTAGCTGGTAATGTGGAAAATGTGTGAAGGATGAAAATCAAATACAGTACTACCTTCTGAATCTTTCCACTCTGTACAACTATGTAAGTTTAAGGTACAACACACTAGATGAATTATAAAAAGGTTTCTGAGTTTTTTCTCAGCAGTATAAGAAGATGCTGTAGTCCTAATTTCTTTTGAACTTTCCCTTGGGACCAAAAAATGGTGAAAAAATGGTCTAAATTGCATGAATATTTTTCTGACCTTAAAGGAAAATATATATGATTCAAGTGGGTTGTTCAGTTTAATATGTGAACATATATATTAAATGGCTATTACAAGAGATCATATTTTGCTAGGTGATATATGAAACATAAAGGAAAACAAAATTGATCTGCCTCTTCCTCCCATTTGCAAATGTATGCAACAGTTGGAAATAAACTAATTTGCAAATAGACTTCCAATATAAATAGATATCTATGAAGTAGATACAAAGATTATTTACTAAATGTTTAATTACATTCATTAGCTACCCAGCTACAAAGTGTTCTATAAAGTAGATTTTCTTATAACTAATGCACTTATGCCCTTATTCCTAGGTCCCTAAATAAAAGGACTTCCATAGTTGATCCTTCTACTCATTGTTTAATAAGAAACCTTGCTGGTAGGAGGACATCAATGGAATTTAATGGTACAGTGGTTATTTACTTTGAGAGTAATTAGAAACAGAGGGAGATTCAGGTAATTTCAATTAAAGTTATTCTACATTAAGGAAGTTAAGAATAACTATATATACATATATATGTATATATATAAATGAGCTATTCTCCTATCTTTTCTAAAATGCCAATAAATAGCAAGCATCACCATCTTTACCTCAACATCAGCAACAGAAGCAGCAGTAGTGTTATTTCCATTTAGGACCCCTTCCAATCAAGTTGGTCAAACTCATATTTTAGTAAAATTTGTGATCAATTAGATTCCAGCTTCCAACACTAATTAATCTACCATTTTGGAATAGTGTTGATAAAAACCATTACATGAATCAACATTACTAGTATACTAGAAAATTCATGTGTAATTTTTAGAAAATTAGGTTTGGGAGAATACTTTTATAACCAATGGTCTCCTTCTCCCCCAAATAGATAGGTCAACCACTAAATTTATTTATTGCACAATATGATAAATATTAGAGTGCTTAGAAAAATACAAAATAATATGTTGGTCTCAATTGTTATTTTTCAGATACAATGTAACTGACTATACATGATCATTTTTTAACTGGATTTGAGTTCATTTCTGGTCACTTCTTACTGTTGAAATGTTTATCAGATTTCAGAAAAACATGTTGCTTGAAAGATAGGCCTCATAAAATCACAGCTAATCAAACCCACTTAAATTCACATTAACATATAATAGTTGCATAGATATAAACTTAATATTAAATATTTGAATAAGCACTTAATTCATCAGTTTCAATTTTGCATTTTTATAATATTTTCATTTGGGACTAAAGATCCTGAAAAAAAATTTAGACAAATTCTTTATAAGTTCATACATATATTCTTCATTTTCTTAACAGGTGGGGATAATGAGAAGGTATATAGCAAGGAATTTTACTGAAACACTTCATTATACAAAAAGAGATAGCCAAGAATAGTTTTTAAAATTACATCATGATTTTTCTCTGAGACCATAATAAGGGCTTAAAATAAGTAGGGGGACTCAATAGGTTTATTCAACAGACACAAAACAAATAACTATTTAATTGAGTTATTTTTGTATCACAGTAACTCTAGGTTTTGCACATCTTACTGACTGTCTAAAGAATTACAGTTTAGAAACACTTATCAGTGGAAATTTTCCCCTGAGACTTGTAGGTCTGGTAAGAAAAAAATTGAACTTCAGTGTACCTATGTGAAGAAGGAGGCATGAAAGGGTCTTTTTCCTTCCTTAACATTATCACTCCACTGAAAAATGGCCAAATTTTATCATTTCTTGTCTCATTGTCATGTGATTATTAATGCACATTGCACTTGGTCTCAATTTACTCCAAAGACAAATGGAAGACTATCTTGGAACGCCCAGCAGGTTTCAGCAAACAACCATTTTCCCTTAATTCTGGGATTTCAATATTTTGGCAATATTAAAGAGATTTTTCTTTTGCCTTTTATCTTGTAATACATTAACATCTATATTTCTTCTTTTTTAAATATTTTTTTAGTTGTAGATGGACACAATATCTTTATTTTATTTATTTTTATGTGGTGCTGAGGATCAAACCCAGTGCCTCACACATGTGAAGCAAGCCCTCTACCACTGAGCCACAATCCCAACCCCTATATTGCCGCTTTTGCTGAGCTAAGGATCTCTGAAATCTGATTGCTATGATAGTGATTTTATATAGTTGTTCATTTCACTTAAATCACATTTTCTTTATATCTTAATCTTCACTGTAATTTTGCTTTTATAAAAAAATGTTGATAATTTTTTGGGGTGCATCTGCTTTAATTTATGTTTTGTTTTACAAAATTTTGGAAGAAGACAAACAGTACCATAAATTTTAATGGAATTTCCAATGCTAATTAAAACTATCTACATTTTCATAAGTTAAATTAGGTTCTTCCTAATCCAAATTTATTCTACTAATGATGTGAAGTTTACATTCACTAGAATGTAAGTTTTTGATGGCAAGGGTTTGCTTATTCTTTAATTTGCAGTGATCTGTGGTACATACTAGAAGTTCAATAAATATTTGTTGAATAAATAAAATAACTTCCTATTTGTAAAATAATGGATTCTATTTAATAATTTCCAAATACCTTGTGAAACTAAATTGTGTATACCTATATCTTTGTGTCTCCAGTGTCTAATATCACATGGATAGCTCTACAAAATATTCAGTCCATGGTAATGACAGGAATTACAGCACTTGACCCATTTAAAAGGTAGAATGTAATAAGCAACGTTACATTTTGCTAATTTGTTATTAGGAAAAATCCATCAAATTCTCATTTGTAATATATTCCTGCCATATTTGGCCAAGGTAAGCAACTAACATTCCATATGAAAAAGCAAATGAATACAAAATGGATGTCCATGGATTTCCTCAGAGTGTGTATTCAGTCACAACTGTGAGTCCATAGCTAAATTTGTAATTGTTGCTCAGTAAATGGACTGAATTTACTGAAGTTCTAGGAAAGTGGGAATATCTGTTTAATCTAGATGCTCCTTGACTTATGATGGGGTTATGTCTTGATAAACCCATCATAAATTGAAAATGTAAGTCTAAAATATATTTAGTACCTAACCCACTGAACATTGCAGCTTACTGTACCTATCTTAAATGTGCTTGGATCGAGTACTTCAGCCTACAGCTGGGCATCACAAGAAAGTAGAGTAACACATATCACTAGTATGGGAAAAGATCAGAATCAAAAATCAAAGTATGGTTTCTACCATATTTTCACCACAGAAGAGTTACAACTCAGGGCCATCTGTATGTGTGTATATGTGTGTACATATGTATTTACAACAGTAAAAGAAGGCATGTAAGTTTGCCTAAGTAGAAAGTATCATGGAAAAATTAACCATATCATTATCTGAACTGCTGTTTCTCATTCCAGTTAGAACTGGGAATCATCATTTTGCAGATATAAAAACCAAGGCAAGGAAAAATTTAAAACTTTCCCCCAAATCGCAACTGGTTAGTGATAAAGTGAGGATATGAACTCAGGGCTCCTTAGATCCCAACCTAAGTTACAGAAAGAGAAGAAAAAGAAAGAGGAGACCCTGAGGACATTCTTGCTGCTAAAGGGCACTGGAACAAATTCTTGCAAGGATAGTCTCTTAACTATTATTATACTGTTGTCTATAATTAATGACCTACTAGAAGGTGTCCATAAAAGTCTCTCAATTTGCCATTACTACTCAAATCCTGACCCTTTCTTTTTACTACATTTGCTATCATCCAAACATAACATACAACATTATTCATTTTTCTTACTCAAGTATGTGCGTATATATGCATTTAAATGTACATGAATATTTGTTTACTCATTCTTGGCAAAATAGAATTTATGTATCAACAATAAAATTATATAAAAGCTTTTAGTGTGTTTGAAATGTACACTTTTGAATTCATAATTTCAAATTTACTTCTTTTTATATGTTCATTAAAAAGCCTATAGTGAAAACATATTAAAACAAACAGTTAAATTGTTTTTTCTAATTTGTTATTAGGAAAAAATCCATCAAAGTCTCATTTGTAATATGTTCCAGCCATATTGTGGCCAAGGTAAATAACTAATAGTCCATATCATAATTAAAATTTATTACTGTGAGGCACTGGAAACAATGTGACAATGGAAAAGAGCTGAAAGTCATCTATTGAAAATCCCAAAGCATAATTAGTACTAACATGTCAAAGAAACTGGACCTCCATAATAACACTAATAATAGTGTTATTATTAAAGATTAACAAATCACATTGTCTCATTTCTAACTTGTACAATGCCAATTTCCATTTTTTTGAATAACCAACACTGATCAAGTTTAGAAACATAATCCTGACTAAAGAGATAGCTTTTTGTTATTGTCTAATAAGGTAGATTTATTTTGCTTCATAACATCACATATATCCTAAGTACCACTGAAACTGTAAGACCTGGCCTTAGTATGACTCAGATTACCAGGAAATTATATATGAATATATGTTATATAAAATACACCCACATACATGTGTGTATATATTTACACACACACACACACACATGGAAATCGCTTATGTCCATGGGTTCCATATCTGTAGATTCAAACAAGTATGGATAGAAAACATTTGGGGGAAAAAAATGCATCCATAATGAGCATGTACAGACTTTTCTTCCTGTTATTATTCCCTAAACAACTTTTAAATTGGATTAGGCACTATAAGCAATACAGAGATTATTTTAATTATTTGGGAGGATATGTATGCATATATAGAAATACTGTTTTACATTTACCTAAGGAATGTAGGCAGCTATGGATTTGGGTGTCTTTGGGGGTCCTAAAACCAATCCCAAAGGGATACTGAGGATCTATTCTATGTGTGTGTGCGTGCGAGAGAGAGAGAAAAAAAGAGAGAGAGAGAGAGAGAGAGAAATTGTGCTGTGCTGGACTTGGAGCCAGAAGAGTGGATCATCTCAGGGTATGGGGATGCAAAGGAACTAATATTGGTACATTTTTTTCCCTTTAGGTGGATCTTGAAATGTGTTATAGCCCATTGTCTAATCTATTATTTTATTGTTGAATAGGGAACATTACTTTCAACTTTGAAGTTTGTGAATGTCAACTTATCCATACTAAAAATTATCTTCTTTCAACAAGAGCTACTGCTTTCTCTTCAATCTTCATGATTCCCTTACTTCTGTTTAAGTACTTTTGGAATTATAGGAATCATAGGCAAAATATTCTGAAGCTTATTATCATTTCTAATGTTACAGTAGGAGTTGGTAATATATCTGAAAGTCAGTCTTAATCTTATGATTTTATTCAAGAAATATTTTTAAGCTCTTTCTATGTAAAAACCACTGTGCCAGGCATTGAACTGTACTGATGCCACTAATTAAGTGTATGATAATTCATGTGATTCTTTTAGTTCATGTACATGTGTAATATATAATCACAAATTACAAATTATTTACAGTTATGAGAATATGTAAATATTTTAAAATAAATTGAAAATTTGAATACTGTGCTGGTAACCATATGTGATTAGATCTAATATGCCATTGATTATAAGATTATTTGATGTAGCACCAAGAAAGTAAAGAGAATGTTGATGATTAAATTATGACATAGTGCTCTCTTGTCACATAGGATTTTCATTTTATACTCATGGAAAGATCTTTTTAAAACTTAGAGATTTTTAAAATCATACATTCCATATGCAAAACCATACAAAGGGAAACATGAAATATACAGATTAAAATAATTTTAAAACTAAAATTCTGAGTCAGAGTCTCCTGAGTAGATTATTATTATTATTATTATTATTATTGGTACTGGAGATTGAACTCAGGGGCACATGACCACTGAGCCACATCCTCAGCCCTATTTTTGTGTTTTATGTAGAGACAGGGTCTCACTGAGTTGCTTAGCACCTCGCCGATGCTGAGGCTGACTTTGAACTCGCGATTCTCCTGTCTCAGCCTCCCTAAGTGCTGGGATTACAGGTTGCGCCACTGTGCCCAGCTCTGAGCAGATTTTTGATCCACAATTGATAGTGCCTTTGTTTTTCATAGTGAGGAGCAACCAATGCTCAGGCCATAATAAAGAGCAACCAGTGAAACAAAATACTTGAAATATCATCAACTAAGTTATAATTTCTCATAATGTGAAAAAAAGATTTTTATACAATTTAAAATATTAAAGATAACTAGAATTTCAAAATTAAAAAGTAACAATAAAGAAAGATACACATAAGAATACTGAGGCAGTGGTAAATGGAATCAAGATCATGACAGTCGTTCTGTTTTTCTGCACAATCATGACCAGGCCCATGGTGACAGTAGTTGGACCTAACAGTGTTCATGAATCACAGTGAGTGAGATGACACAAATGTTATGGCCTGGTTATATAGACTTTGGCAAAGTTCTGCTTTTCTAAATGTTTCAGAGGTAATAGCATTTGGGGGGTTTACTGTGTTTTCTAATGAAAATGCTCTTTTGTCAGTTTTTCGGAACTCTGTCTCTTCATTTTGCTATATTAAGACATGATAAAAGGGTAAAATGTTTATAGTTAAGGTAGAGATGTACATTCAGACAAAGAGACAGATAAGAAGATAAGTAAATACACAGTGGTAGAGAAATGTTTATGCAAATGGGTGTAATCAAACTAGAGTTTGAGTGATTTTTAAACCTCATTATCTCACAGCCTAATTTCTGTAAATTTCATTAACTCCTAATCTTGCCAAGATATAATAGGATGCATATCATATAATGGATTCTTTTTATTTATCTGGAGACATTAAAAATTTAAGCCAGAGAGAGAGAAAGCTCAGTCATCAAGTTTGCCCATTGTCATAGGGAACTTAGGAGTCCATGTGGCAAAGGCTAGCCATTCATATTCATCATCCTGGCATCCCACTGGTTGTCCTCTTTCCTCTAGTGGCCTCTTTACCTGACCTCTTTCCCTTTATAATGATGCCGAAATATGTGTCACTATGGCAAACAATACTATATTAGAATTATCATTTGAAGTACCCCAGTCCACAAAAAAAAAAAACAGCTCCTATGTGTTCAGCTTTCTCATCTGAAATGCCAGTTCATGAACTTTTCTCTTTCCTAGTTAACCTAGTACTTACCTGTGAGTACAGCATCATACTTGGAATTCCTCATTTCATCATTGCAGTCACTTTCACTTGGGGTTTATTATATTCTCCTAAAAAACAAATCAAAAACTTCACTTGTGGATAAAAACAACTGTCTCTCTTTTCCTACACCAAAGCAACTTAGTATTTAAGAGATTTTAAAACCAGGCAGACTAATATCACTCTTACTAGCTTCCAATTTCAACTCTATATTCTGACTGGGCATCCTACATTTTCCTATTTAATTTTCTCCTCTTCTTTGTAGATCCTGTTGCAAAATTTTCTTACTCTCTAAATACTCCAAATGTTATGGTTTGTGATCAGAAATATCCCCGAAGGCTGATGTGTGGAAGTCTTTGTTCTCAGTGCAATAATGCCCAGAGGTGGGGCTTTGGGGAAGTAGTTCAAGAGGACTCTGACCTTGTCAGTGGATTAATCCACTGATAGCTAAAAGGATTTCTGGCAATTGTGGGGACTGCAGGCTGGGTTGGAGGAAGTAGGTCCCAGAGAGCATGCCTTTGGGGACTATATCTTGCTCCTGCCCTTCCTGGTTGCCAGGAGATAAGCAACTTTCCACAACCACACCCTCCCCACCATGTTCTGTCTTGCCACAGGCCCAAAGTAAAGGGGCGGCTGGACACAGGACTGAAACTTCTGAAACTATAAACCAAAAATAAAACTTTCCTCCTCCATATTGTCTGTCTCAGGTATTTTGGTCACAGTGACAAAAAGCTGACTAACATACTGAATTATTCCCAAATGTGGCAAAATAATGGTCAGTTGCTTCTCCAACTCCTTCTTTGGGGAGAAAAATACCAGTTATAAATAAGAATTCCCTTAAATTCTTGCCCCAAGACAAAACTGATCAGCATCCAGAATCAACACCTTTTCTAACAAAGGAACAAGTGATCCTATTTTTTCACCTTTGCTTCAGACTCTATCACTTGTCATCTTTTATGGGACTTCACTTTTAACTACTCCGCTCAACTTTCTCTTCTTGTCTATTGATTCCTTTTCATTGGTTTTAAGCATGGTGAAGTATTGTATATCCTAATAAAAACGTCATGATCAACTCCATGTGCTACTCCAGTTTTTGCCCCCTCTACTCTTTTCCTAAGTACAATTTCTTAAAGGAATTATTTGTGCTCACAGACTTCCATTCTTTTCTTAAACCACATTAATGAGATTAGCATAGGCTCTGCTCTATTGGTGTCATCAAATTTGCTAAAGACCTACTTATTAATGTTAATGGTAGTTTGTCAGCCCTTGTTTCAAATGAACTTATTTTAAGTTTTTACACTGCTGACCACTCCTTAAAATATTCTTCTTCTAGCTGCTACGAAAACCCCTGATTTCATTTTCATTTGATATCTTTCTACTCTTTCCCAGGCTTTTATTCAGGCTTCTTGTTCCTTAAAGTTCTCTTCCTTTAAATATTAGTGGACTCATGATTCTCCTGAGAAACTTTTCTCTTTCATGGATTCAGATCCCACTATTTAAGGAAGTCTTTCAGTCTTGTCTGAGTTGCAGTCCTGCATGACCAACAGCCTACTCATATTTCTATTTGCATGATCACAAGTACTTCAGCCAGAACCAAAATCGTGGTCTTCCTTTCTTCACCATCCTGCCTCTCTCCCAGTGAGTCACATTCCTGCCCTTTCTTTCTCCACACTTCTTCACTAGAACATTTTTCTTCACACTCCTTCACTAGAATGTTGATTTCCAAATTGTCTCCTGAATCTTCTCTTTTGCCTGATTTTGTAACCCTCCCTGGAACCATGGCACTCTGTCACATGAGTTAATCATTTTTTCCTCTTCCAGCCTTGCCTCCTTTTTTGTCTTCACTTTGGCCAGACTGTTATTTCTGAAATGCATATCTGACCAGTTCAATGCCTGACTTAAAATGTTTCTGGGGGGCTACTTCGTTTTCTTTAAGTCCAAATTCATGATATAGCACCCTTTAGATCATGGTTAAATGTTGAATCACAATCATAAAAATGTCATTTAAAATTTTTGATGACTTTATAAATTTTCCTAAGTCCTCACTTAATCTTTTGATAGATTCTTTTTATTTTGTGGAACAAAGCTTGTTGGAAAAATATTAACTCATAAAGACCTGAGCATTAAACATTGCTTTCATTTTTAATACTTAGGTAATATACACTGCCAAAAATTTTACATACCTTTCCTAATTGAAACATCACAACATTCCTATGAAATAAATACAACTACCTTATTTTACCAATGTTTGAAAGATCTAACTTGCCCAAAGTCACACAAGTTGCAGATGACATTTGAACTCAGGTATAAATGGTTCCACAGTATAAGATAGAAGGGTTCTGTACCTTCCCTCCAAATCACCCAACTTTTAGTTAGTCCAGACACATAGAAATCCACACACAGCTGTGTACCATTTCAAATAATTCCCAAAAAATGAGTTCAGTAGCTCCACAAACATTTTTTGACCATGTGACACGTACTAGACACTAAACATAAAAAGGTGAACACATTTGGTTTCTGTTCTGAAGGATCAAGGAGCAAATCTATTGGTAGGGTTGCAATGTTTAGAGAAGAAAAACGTCTGCATTTCATAATTCTCTTATCCACAATTATTAAACCCCAAACCTTTGAAAACTGAAAATTATTCTGTTAATTGTAGTAATCTGGCATCTATAACTTACCTGAATCAGTATTAATTTATTAGGACCATATATTTTTATAGGCTTCAGTGATCCCACTTAGTCTGATGAATTTCTATATTTTATTGCAGATATAGTACTGCTTTGATTACTGGAGGTTTTCCCAGATAATGTATACCATATTACATATCTCATATCTAAAAGAAAACAATAATATTTTTGAAACACATCATGTTCCAAGAGTGGGGTAAAAGATCGTAGGCCAATTCATGAATCCAATACTAGTGTTAGAATGATTAGTATGCTTTCAAAGCCCATAAAAATAGAAGAGAAAGGACTACAAGGAATAAGTACTCTTAGATCTTATTGCTAAAGCACAAGTACAGATTTGTTAGGTGGCCAAATAAGATAAAATGCATGGAAGTACATGAAATAGCACGCCCCCCAATAATCCTAAGAAAGTAATATGTGATCAGAAAAGGAATATAGATAGGGAAGTGGCAGAAGAATGAAGCTGGATGAGCAGCTAAGGGATCAAATCTCCAACATACTACGGGATGTCATATGAAGTTTAGATTTGGGCCAGATGGCTCAGAGGAGACCTGGAAGGAGGTTAGGCTGAGAGAGGCAAGGTGATTCTACATCCCAAATGCTAGGACAAGGACTTGTTTTTTTCCTCTATCCTGGCTTCATTGATAGCACAACATTTTGCTTTCAAAAGTGTCCTGATTTGAGCTGGCCTCGGTGGCGCATGCCTGTAATCCCTGCACTTTGGGAGGCTGAGACAGGAGAATTGCGAGTTCAAAGCCAGCCTTAGCAATGGCAAGGCGCTAAGCAACTCAGTGAGACCCTGTCTCTACATAAAACACAAAATAGGGCTGGGGATGTGGCTCAGTGGTCGAGTACCCCTGAGTTCAATTCCCAGTACCAAAAAAAAAAAAAAAGTGTCCTGATTTGGAAGAAATATTACATGATCTTTCAAATGATAGAACCAGATGTCAATTTTAGAAAGAAAATTTTTAGCAGTAGGGAAAATGGAGGTAGGTTCAGAGATTTGCACAGAGTTCTCCTAAAATGACAACATATGAATACCAACCAAATCCATCTCTTGGGAACAATGACGTATAGGAATTTCATAAAATACTTATGGGAAAAGCATAAAAGGTTCTCTCAAGCCTGATCCCATGAGAAAAAAAGAGAGATATTTTCAGTTAGAACCGTGAAACTACTCACACCCCCACCTCCATGCCATGTGGTCTTGGAATTTTCTTACATCTGGCTTTTGGCTCAAGCTGCACAGGAGAAAACCTGCTCAAGAAGTTCATTGAGGTAAATATACAGAAAAGTATAAGTCAATAGAGCTGAAAATACATGAAGATTTATGAAACTTAGACGGTTTAGTGTTGGTATAATAGAAAACCACAGATCAGGAATTTATAAAGAAAAAGAAACTGTTTCCCTCAGTTCATAAGGCAGGTAAATCCAGTAGCAGGTGAGGACTTTCATGTTATGTAATCCAAAGGTGGACAAGGCAAGAGGGGACAAGGGAACGAGAGACCAAGAAGAGGCTAAGCTCACTTGTGTAACAACCTACTTTCTTGATAACTAACCAACTCTTACGATAACAACATAATCCATTCAGGAAGGCAGAGCTTTCAGTAACCAAATCACCCCTTATTAGGTGCTGCTGCATTGGAGATGACATTTCTAACACATGAACGTGAGGGGACACTTTTAAACCAGAGCACAAGCCATGATTTTATTTTTTCATCCATTTTGAAACCATAGTTAATAATTAGGAAGCACATTCATTTTATACTTTTTCTCTTTTCCTCAAGTTATGCTGACAGGTAATAAAAAAAGTAAACTATAAAATATGAAATGTGGTCCTACCCTTCTTACCAATGGAATATAAAGGAGAAACACCAATAGTTGTTTTAGTAAGTAACTAGAAAAATGAAGAAAAATATTAATGTCTGTGTATCATAGCATGTCCAAATTAATTCTTATTTGTATAATTAAGTAGCAATAAAAACTTGGAAATGTTTCAATTTCTGAATGGATTTCCATTAGCTACAAATTTTATTTTACCAATTAAGAAAATGGAATTTAAAATAAGGTATCATTTCCTCATGGGATTAGTGAGCATTAACATACAACAATATTCCAGTGAAATTGTAGGAGCTGGTAAACTCTTATGATGTTTTTGTTATAGCAACTTTGGCACTCATTTTGGAAATAGCTATACTAAAACTATATGTGTGCACAACCTATGACCTAGCAATTCTATTTCAAAATATTTACTTTAGAAAGACATTCACAAATATATGCACAAGAAGAAAGGAAGACACAAGGATGCTCACTGAAGGTATGTTGCAATATCAAACACTGGATATAAATATCCACCATGATTAATTGTTATAGAATGTTATGCATCAGCATGAAGTTTGACCTCAAATATTGGTGAATTAAAAGTAAAATCGAAGGAAGAAATACACAGTAAGCTATTTATGTAAAAAAAGAATATTATATAATTATATATATTTATTATTTTATAAGAGCGATTCTGTTTGTTAGTGCTATGGCTAGACAGGCACACCCACTTGGTATCAGTAGTTACTTCTAGGGAGGGATGGGACCTCCTAGACTTACAGTGATATTTAAAGGAAATTAGAAGTTATTCTGTGTTAGTTTACTAGCTGCCATACCAAAATACTCCAAACTAGAGATAATAGAAACTTACTCCCTCCTGTGCTGGAGGATAGAAGTCTGAGGATAGAAGGGTTGGTAAAGCTGAACTCCACTGTGGCCTTGTCTTGGCTTATAGATGAGCATCATTATCCCTGTGTCTTCAGATGATTTTCCCTCCATGTGTTATCCCTAACCTCCTCCTCTTATAGAACACAGCAGTTTCATTGGATGAGAGCCAACTCCTATAACCTCATTTTACCTTAATTACTAATCAAAGCACCCTATCTCCATATATAGTTGTATTATGAGTTACCAAGGGTTAGAATTTCAAGATACAAATTTAGAGAGAAGGAGGTAGATACTATTTACCCTCTAATATATTCCTAACGTTTTAGTTTAAAATAAACAGAAGAGATTGGATTTATATTTGATGTTGAGTCCAAAGTTGTAAAGAAAATTATAAGGTTACTCAAATCTAACAAAAAAAAATCCTTCATAGGAAATCTATTTGGTTTTCAAAGTTTTAAGAAGACTATATCATCAGATTGCTAATATTGGTTATCTTAAGAGGGTGAAAAACTTAGGAGCAAAGTTACCAGAAAGGATTTATGGAGTTTGAAAATACAACTAATAATGTAACCCATTCATAATTAGTAATGTGAATGGTTACACTGATATTTAAGATAATTTTCTGCATGAAGAATGAGATGGTCATCTTTACATCAAAGATGAAGCAAACAGAAGCATTTCCTATTGTTGCACCTTTAGAGTTTAACATGGTGGTTGCATGGTTGGTTGTAAGTTGTCAAACTTTTTTTGCCAGCTCTTGAATTCATTGTATTTTTTTTTTTTTGAAATTATATACATGTGTCAAGCTTTTCCTGTACATAATTGGGATGAAACTTTTCAAATACCTCTTATGATCTCACCATATCTGCCTCTTTACGTACAAGATTCATTAGTATTTCTTTTTGTTGTAATTTTTTCCAGATATTTCAGTCAGCCTGTTGGCAGTTGTTGTGAGCTTCTGTGGCCTGGCCTTGCTAGTGGTCTCACTCTTTGTCTTCTGGAAGTTGTGCTGGCCATGCTGGAAAAGCAAACCTGTGACTCCCAATGTTAGTACACTTCCACAGAGCATTTCAAATGCTCCTACTGAAGTTTTTGAGACAGAAGAGAAAAAAGAGGTTAAAGAAAATGGAAAGCCAGCGCTAAAAGCTATTGAGCCTGCAATAAAAATCAGCCACACTTCCCCTGATATCCCTGCAGAAGTCCAAACTGCTTTAAAAGAACATTTAATTAAACATGCACGTGTGCAAAGACAAACTACTGAGCCTACGTCATCATCCCGGTAAGGAAAGATTGCATACGTAAGACTGTGTGTGTGTGTATGTGTGTGTGATTTCAGAAGAGTAAAAACTTTAAGTAAGTAAGATGAAAAGAGGAAAAATAGATGAAAAGAGGAACAGGAGGGATGGGAGGCATAGGAAACACATAGTTCCATAAAGTGGGCAAGGTAGGACAGTGTAAGTAGGGGCAGGAGAAACTGAAGGCAGAGAAGGAGAAAAGGAGCAGCTACATGACAGAACTTGGTATAATTTGAGGTATTAGTAAAATCATGTCACACAGATTATTATTTAGCTCTTTCCCTTGAAATATCACTAGTTGATAGCTGCTACTGTAGTCTTTCAATTTATTTTAACCAACAAATATAAAAGTAACCATTTGAAATATATATCATGGAGGAAAGAAAAGGTCAGGAAATACCTAAGAGTTCATAATCACAACTAAGAAACTAATGTTCAAGTTACAACTATCTAGCACCTACATCATAAACACAAAATTATGGAACGTAGCATTGTTTATTTAGCTCAGGTACACCAAACATGCTGGCAGTTCCTCAAGAGCCTAATATTGGAACACACAGGGTGGTGGGGTGCCCACCCAGGAGCCAGTCTGCTTTCACAAAGTGTACTTTAACTCATCCTGGGAGGATCAGCCAGTTGATTGAATTTTTTTAAAAAAATGCCACAGCATATTCAAATTGTATTAACTAAAAAAAGAGATTCTAGCACAGAGGATTTTTTTTTCTGCTAAGTATAGTCATCAATTCTTAAAACAAATGACATCATGATAGTAGCATTTTCTCTGGTTTCTAGAAATAGAAACTAGTTTTACCCAAGGGTAAATTTAGTGGTACTGGGAGGTTACTACTGTTTTCTGCTAATCAAATTACTTCCTAATCTTACCTCCTGCCCCTATAAATGCAGGGTGCATCTGTGCTTTCTGACGTGACATGATTTCACAGGTTTAGAAATCTATCAAAGTAAAAACTGGGTTATGCTTGGTACTGGGATTGGTGGACTATACAATATACATTTTGTGTACATAAAAGATTATTGTATTTATAAATAAATCTACTCCATTCCAAAATATTTTCTAGAGGAATCAGTACTTCAATGTTACCATTGAAGTAAAGATATTTGGGATACAAAGATGGATGGAGGTGTTTATCCATATCATGCTTTTTAAAAATTTTTTAAAATTTTGTTTAATTTATTCTACTTAGACATACATGATAGCGGAATGAATTTTGATTCATTGTACACAGATAGAACACAACTTTTCATTTCTCTGGTTGTGATGTACAATCACATCATATATGCAGTCATACATGAAGCTAAGGCTATGATGTCCATCTCATTTCACCATCTTTACTGGCCCCATGCCCCCTCCCCTTTGACCAAATTTCCTCCGTTCTTCTCGAGTTCCCTCCTCCATTATGGATGAGTATTCTTGATAATTTCCATTCTGACTGGTGTGAGATGAAATCTTAGAGTAGAAGCTGGGCGCGGTGGCTCAAGCCTGTAATCCCAGCACTCAGGGAGGCTGAGACAGGAGAATCGCGAGTTCAAAGCCAGCCTCAGCAATGGGGAGGTGCTAAGCAACTCAGTGAGACCCTGTCTCTACATAAAACACAAAATAGGGCTGGGGATGTGGCACAGTGGTCGAGTACCCCTGAGTTCAATCCTCGGTACCAAAAAAAAAAAAAGAAATCTTAGAGAAGTTTTGCATTTCTCTAATGGCTAGAGATGTTGAAGATTTTTTCATATGTCTGTTGATTGATTGTATATCTTCTGAGAGGTGTCTGTTGAGCTCCTTAGCCCATTTATTGATTGGGTTGTTTGTTTTTTTCATGTTAAGGTTTTTGAGTTCTTTATGTATCCTGAAGATTAGTACTCTATCAGATGTGCGTGTGGCAAAAATTTGTACTCAGAATGTAGGCCCTCTGTTCACTTCATTGATTGTTTCTTTTGCTGAGAAGCAGCTTTTTAGTTTGAATCCATCCCATTTATTGATTCTTGATTTTACTTCTTGCGCTATAGGAGTCTTGTTAAGGAAGTAAGGTCCTAAGCCAACATGATGAAGATTTGGGCCTACTCTTTCTTCTATTAGGCATAGGGTCTCTGGTCTAATTCCCAGGTCCTTGATCCACTGTGAGTTTAATTTTGTGCATGCTGAGAGATAGGGGTTTAGTTTCTTTTTGCTGCATATGGATTTCCAGTTTTCACAGCACCATTTGTTGAAGAGGCTATCTTTTCTCCAGTGTATGTGTTTGGCAACTTTGTCTAATATAAGATAAGTATATTTAAGTGGGTTTTGTCTCTGTGTCTTCTATTCTGTACCATTGGTCTACATGTCTATTTTGGTGCCAGTACCATGCTGTTTTAGTTACTGTAGCTTTGTAGTATAGTTTAAGGTATTGTGATGCCTCCTGCTTCACTCTTCTTGCTAAGGATTGCTTTTGCTATTCTGGGTCTCTTATTTTCCCAAATGAATTTCATGATTACCTACTCTATTTCTATAAGGAATGATGTTGGGATTTTAATTGGAATTGCATTGAATCTATTTAGCACTTTAGGTATTATGGCCATTTTGACAATATTGTCTCTGCCTATCCAAGAGCATGGGAGATTTTTCCATCTTCTAAAGTCTTGTCCAATTTCTTTCTTTAGTGTCCTGTAGTTTTCATTGTAGAGGTCTTTCACTTCTTTTGTTAAATTGATTCCCAAGTATTTTATTTTATTGAGGCTATTGTGAATGGGGTACTTTTCCTAATTTCTCTTTCAGAGGATTTATCACTGATGTATAGAAATGCAATTGATTTATAGGTGTTGATCTTATATCCTGCTACTTTGTTGAATTCATTTATTAATTCTAGAAGTTTCCTGGTGGAATTTTTTTGGATCCTCTATGTATAGAATCATGTCATCTGCAAATAATAATAGTTTGCATTCTTCTTTTCCTATTTGTGTCCCTTTTATTTCTTTCATCTGTCTAATTGCTCTGGCTAGTGTTTCAAGGACTATGTTGAATAGCAGTGGTGAAAGAGGGCAGCCTTTTCTTGTTCCTGTTTTTAGAGGGAATGCTTCCAATTTTTCTCCATTTAGGATGATGTTGGCCTTGGGTTTAGCATAGATAGCTTTTACAAAGTTGAGGTATGTTCCTACTATCCCTAGTTTTTATAGTGTTTTGAACATAAAAGGGTATTGTATTTTGTCAAATGCTTTCTCTGTATCAATTGATAAAATCATGATTCTTATCCTTAATTCTATTGATGTGATGGATTACGTTAATTGATTTCCATATGTTGAACCAACTTTGCATCCCTGGAATGAACCCCACTAGATCATGGTGCACTATCTTTTTAATATGTTTTTGTATGTGATTTGCCAGAATTTTATTGAGAATTTTTGCATCTATGTTCATCAGAGATATTGGTCTGAAATTTTCTTTCTTTGATGTGTCACTGTCTGGTTTTGGAATCAGGGTGATACTTGCTTCATAGAATGAGTTTGGAAGGGTTCCCTCCTTTTCTATTTCATGAAATAGTTTGAGGAGTATTGATATTAATTCTTCTTTGTAGGTCTTGTAGAACTTGACTGAGAATCCTTCTGGTCCTGGAATTTTCTTGGTTGGCAGGCTTTTGATGCCCTCTTCTATTTCCTTGCTTGAAATTAATCTGTTTAAGTTGTGTATGACCTCCTGGTTCAGTTTGTGTAGGTCATATGCCTCTAGAAATTTGTCAGTGTCTTCAATGTTTTCTACTTTGCTGGAGTATAAATTTTCAAAATAATTTCTAATTATCCTCTGTATTTCAGTAGAGTCTGTCATGATATTTTCTTTTTCATCATGAATTTGAGTAATTTGGGTTTTCTCTCTCCTTCTTTTCATTAGGGTGGCTAAGAGTTTGTCAATTTTATTTATTTTTTCAAAGAACCAGCTTTTGTTTTGTCAATTTTTTGAATTGTTTCTTTTGCTTCAATTTTGTTGATTTCAGTCCTGATTTTAATTATTTCCTGTTTTCTACTTCTTTTGGTGTTGGTTTGTTCTTCTTTTTTAGGGCTCTGAGATGTAGAGCCAAGTCATTTATTTGTTGACTTTTTCTTCTTTTAATGAATGAGCTTAATGCAATGAACTTTCCATTTAGCACTACCTTCATGGTGTCCCATGAGATTTTGATATGTTGTATCAGAGTTTTCATTTACCTCTAAGAATTTTTTTGATCTCTTACCTGATGTTTTCTGTTATGCATGCATCATTCAATAGCATATTATTTAGTCTCCAGGTGTTGGAGTAGTTTCTATTTTTTAATCTGTCATCGATTTCTAATTTTATTCCATTGGGGTCAGATAGGATGCAGGATAGTATCTCTATTTTTTTTGTATTTTCTAAGACTTGCTTTGTGACAAAACATATGGTCTATTTTGGAGAAGGATCTATATGCTGCTGAGAAAAAAGTGTATTAGCTCCTTCATGGGTGGAATACTCTATATATGTCTGTTAAGTCTAAATTATTGATAGTTTTATTGAGTTGTATGGTTTCTTTGTTTAGTTTTTGTTTGGAAGAGCTATAAAGTGGTGAGAGAGCTGTGTTAAAGTCACCAAGTATTATTGTGTTGTGGTCTACTTGATTCTTGTAGTTGAGAGGGATTTGTTTGATATATGTAGAGGCCTCTTTGTTTGGGGCATAGATATTTATGATTGTTATGTCTTGTTGATGTATGATTCCCTTAAGAAGTATGAAATGTCCTTCTTTATCCCTTTTCACTAACTTTGGTTTGAAATCCACTTTATCTGATATGAGGATGGAAACTCCTGCTTGTTTATGTGGTCCATGTAAGAGATATGTTTTCTCCTACCCTTTCACTTTCAGTCTGTGGATGTCTTTTCCTATGAGATGATTCTCTTGAAGGCAGCATATTGTTGAGTCTTTTTTTTTATCCAGTCTATCATTCTATGTCTTTTAATTGATGAGTTTAGGCCATTCACATTCAGGGTTATTATTGAAATATGATTTGTAGTCCCAATCATTTTGGTTTATTTTTGGTTTTTACCTTGACTTGGTTTCTCCTTTGATTGGCCTTTCCTTTACTGTAGTTCCTCTCTTTGTATATTTTCACTGTTGGTTATCATGGAGAATGCTATGTAGCACAGGCTTTCTTGCTATAAATTCTTTTATCTTTTGTTCATCATGGAAGGTTTTTATTTCATCATCAAATCTGAAGCTCAATTTTGCTGGATATAAGATTCTTGGTTGGCATCTATTTTATTTCAGAGCTTGGTATATGTTGTTCCATGATCTCCTGGTTTTTTAGGCTTTTATATGTTGTTTCCATGATCTTCCCTAAAATACATAGAGGGGGAGATCTGAATTGGTCTCCCTCTATATGTAATCTGATTCATCTCTCTTGCAGCCTTTATAATCCTATTTTTATTCTGTATGCTGGGCATTTTCATTATAATATGCTTTGGTGTATATCTGTTGTAATTTTGTATATTTGGTGTCCTATAAGTCTCTTTATTT
>PVHX01016263.1:0-43802 GCA_004024805.1 Geosciurus inauris
TGGTACTGGGGATTGAACTCAGGGGTACTCGACCACTGAGCCACATCCCCAACCCTATTTTGTGTTTTATGTAGAGACAGGGTCTCACTGAGTTGCTTAACACCTCGCCGTTGCTGAGGCTGGCTTTGAACTCGCGATTCTCCTGTCTCAGCCTCCCTAAGTGCTGGGATTACAGGCTTGAGCCACCGCGCCCGGCCCATCTTTTTTTAATATCACAATTTAATTTGATACTTCACTGATCAGAATATATCTGGGCTTTTTTTTTTTTTTTTTTTTTTTTTGTGGTGCTGGGGATTGAACCAGGGCCTTGTGCATGTGAGGCAAGCACTCTACCCCAGCCCTGTTTTTGTCTTTATAGACTTTATTTTTTAGAGCAATTTAAAGCTTACAGAAAATTATCATGCAGAACAGAAGGTTCCCATATACCCTCTCTCTATTATGCTATTTCCTCTATTATTCATATCTTGCATTGGTTTGGTACATTTGTTACAATTGATGAACCAATATTGATACATTATTATTCACTAAAGTCAGTAGTTTATATTAGGTTTCATTCTTTATGTTGTGTAGTTCTGAGTTTTGACAAATGTATAATGTCATGTAGGTACCATTACAGCATCATACAAAAGTTGAATGTATAAATGAATTAATAATAGGAATTTTGTCCTAAAACAATTAAATAATTAATAGGAATTTACTGTCCTAAAAATATCCTTTGCTCTACCTATTCATCCTGCTTTTTCTATTGCAAACCCCAGATAACTACTGGTCTTTTTATTGTCTCTTTTTATTGTTTCAAAATGTCAGATAATTGGAAGCAAATAGTATAGAGCTTTCTTAGACTGCCATTTTTCACTAAGCTGTATGCACTTAAAGTCCCTCCATGTCTTCATGGCTTGATAGGTCATTTCTTTTTATTGTTGAATAATACTTCATTGTATAGAGATACTATGGTTTCTTTATCCTTTCACCTTTTGAGGGACATCTTGGTTTCTTCCAGTTTTGGCAATTACGAATAAAGCTGCTATAAACATTTGTTTAATAATTGTTTAATAATTAAACAATTAATTATTTAATTGTTTTAGGACAAAATTTGGACATAATTTTCAACTTACTAGGGAAAATAAGGATACTGTTGCAGCTGGGTATAGTGGCTCTCCTGTAGTCCAAGTTGACTGGGAGACTGAAAGAGGAGGATGACAAATTTGGCCACCCTGGCAACTTAGTGAGACTCTGTCTTAAAGTAAAAAAGTAAAATAAAAAGGACTGAGGATGTATCTCAGTGGTAGAGCACTCCTGGGTTCAATATTCAGCACCAAAAAATAAAAACAAAAACTATTAATTGATCATGTGATAATATTATGTTTAGTTTTGTAAGAAACTGTCAAAAGTTTGTCAAACTGTCTTCTAGAGTGACTGTATCACTGTTCATTCCACTGACAATAAATGAGAGTTCTTATTGCTTTGCATCCTCATCAGCATTTGATATTGTTAGACTTTTTATCATTTTAAATTTTAGCTATTCCAATAGGTGTGTAAGAGTATCTCACTGTTTTAATTTGCCATTCTCTAACGACATAGGATGTCGAACATCTTTTTGTATGCTTATTTGCCATCAGTACATCTTTTTCTTTTTCATTTTTAGTTGTAGATGGACACAATACCTTCATTTTATTTATTTTTATGTGGTGCTGAGGATTGAACCCAGTGCCTCACACATGCTAAGCAAATGCTCCACCCCTGAGCTACAACCTTTAGCCCTCCTGTACATCTTCCTTGGTGAGGCATCTGGATCTTTTGTCCTTTTTCATTATTGAGTTGCAAGAGTTCTTTATAGATTCTGGATGCCAGATCTTTATCAGATACATGATCTGCAAATATTTTCTTCCATTCTGGGAAAAAAATGTCTTCTTACTTTCTTGAAGTAAGAAATACACCCATACACCCCCGGGGATTGAATCCAGGGGCACCAAGGTACATTCTCAGTCCTTTTTATTTTTCCTTTTGAGATAGGGTCTTACTAAGTCACTGAGGCTGGCCTTGAATTTGTAATCCTCCTAAAGAAGGCTCCCAAATCCTTGGGATTATAGGTGCCACACCCTGCCTTTTTGTTTTCTTGATGGTATTATTTGCAACACAAAGCTTTTACATTTTGTATTCAAATGGTTTTATCTCCTATTCACTTTCATTCTTATCTCTTGCTGCTGGATTGTGTAGGGGAAGAAAAAAAAGTAAGCACTAGGAAGGATTGTGGAAAAAGCAAGAACAGAGATGACTGTGGAGAGGCACCAAAACAAACACATAGAGTAGAGCAAGAGATGGAGACAGAGGGGTCTGAGTAAGGAAAGAACTTCTTGCACCTGGAGCATGTGACCCATGTTTCCCAGGGTGGATCTTTTTTGCTGAGTCCCACAGACATACTTTACTTGCAGACTACCAGAATCCGGCACCCCTCCTACTGCAGGTTTTGTGAAAGAGGCTATCACAGCAGTGCTCTTGCCCTGGGACTTCCTTCTGAGAAAGCTAGCTAAAATTTCCATATTTTCTATGAGAAAGGTAATGCAAATATTGAGGGAATTTTAAGGTTATTCTATAGAAAATACCGGTAGTCAGTGTTTCTCGAAGGTAGGGACTCTATTCAATTTATCTTTTCATCTCTCAGCACCCAAGACAAAACCTGGCACACAGACTCCGAATAAATGTTTGCTGAAAGAGTAATAGAGGTGGGGAAGGGCCAGAGGGCTGGTTTTATTATCAGTTGATGAAGATGTTTGAATGCACAGTCTCAGGCAATGTGGGCAGGAAAAAGTTGACTCTGCTAAAAACAAGAGAAGCAATTAAATACTTTCTGATTTCCGCTAGGTACCGGGGCTGATAGCTCCTAAGATTTACATGAGGTCCCCAGGATCTTTTTGGGAGTGAAGAAACTAAGCTGCTGCCATTTCTGAGCACAGTTCTTAGTGGGAGGAGGAAGAGGAGGAGAAAGGAGAGCAGGGGGAGGCGGAGCCTCCTTGTCAGCATCTGTTAGTGGAGGGTGGGAAGCCTTCTCTCTTTCCCCCGCCCTGCTGCCTCCACCTGGCTCCTCCCCGTGTTCGCCAAGCTCCCCTCCCCCTTTCCCCAAGGACAATCTGCAAGAAAGCAGCGACCGAGGAGAGCTAAGACTGAAAGGCAAGAGGGAGGCCCTGGGTGAAGAGCAAAGGAAAAAGCCGAGTTGAGGTGGGAGTGAACGTACTGGGAGGAGGCGGTGGGAGAACTGAAAGGAGCAGAGGGACAAGAAGAAGTGATAGGCATCCGAAGCTGGAGCCGAGAGGGGGATGGGTACCGGGCATTGGTGAAGAATACTAGCCCCTGGGTTAATCTCTCAGCTCCGTTCCTTGGGAATTGGGGATGGCCAGTCAGGCGAGGGCTAGGGTGACCGACAGCGTTGCCCTTGGCTGCCTGATCCCTTCCTTGGCATTCATCCAATTCAAATCGGGGCACCTATGATGCTGCCTCTCTGTATTCCTGCTCCCCACAGTGCTTATACACACACATGCGTATATGTGTGTGTGTGTGTGTGTGTGTATGTATATACACACATATACATAATATTTGTGACTGTCTCTGCTTTGGTGTCAGTGTGGGTCTATAAAGGATGCTTATGTATGAGTCTGCATGTATTTTCGTGTCCTGTGCCTCTCTTGACTGTCTTAGAGATTCAGGAGAAAAACGTGAGCTATTTACAGGTCAGAGCTCCTAATCTTCTAGTTAGGGTGCCTTCTCTCCCTGTCATCTCCTTGGGTGGAAGATCCTTGTATGGGTTTCTACCTGTGATGAGCCTTCTATCCCTGTAATGCGCTCCAAGGATGAATTAGAAGAAAACATTCTGGAAGAGAGATGAGCATATTCGGATGTATTCTATTCCTTTCTACATTTGAGGGTTTCTATTTGCTCCAGCCACTTAGTCTTTTCCAAGATCAGCAGAGATTTTTATATTAACATTCTAGCTAAATAAGATAGTGCCTCTATTCGTATATGTTTATGTACCTTTCACCATTTGTACTATATGATTTCATAATAGTTGTATGTGAGTGTGTTTTTAGGAGTAGAGAGAATATGGAGGGGAATTTGTATCCAGGGTTACTTTTAATTTTTCATATAACTGTATTTCTTGTAGTGCATCAGTTCATTAATGCTTTCAACATGTATTTCTTGAGCTCCTGTCATTTGCACAGATTTCACTAGACTTTGGTAGGCTATGAAATGGGAGGATTTTAAAAAATAAATATGATCCCTGGTCTGGAGAAATTTTCAGACTAGTTAGTGAAAGTGACTTTAGCTGTCATCTAGTCCAGTGGTCAGCAAGCTTTTTCTATTAAAGGCCATGTAGTATTTTAGGCTTTGTAGGCTAGTGGGTCTCTGCTGCAATATCTACTCTGTGGTTGCAGCAAAGATGCAGATATAGATATGTGAATGAATGAGGGTAGTATGGACACTGAATTTATTTATTTATTTTTTCTAGACAGGGTCTCTGTATGTTGCATAGGTTGGCCTTGACCTCTTGGGTTCAAGCAATTCTCCTGACTCAGCCTCTCTAGCAGCTAGGACTACAAGTGTGCACCACTATACCCAGCAACACTGAAATTTGAATTTCTTATATTTTTCACACATCCTGAAATATTTTTTGCAACCATTTAAAACTGTAAAAACCCTTTCACAGCTTGCTGCCATTCAAAAACAAGAGAATGGCTAGATTTAGCTACAGGCTGTAGTTTGCTGTCCCTTGGTCTAGTCCAACCCTCTTTTTGGTGCAGAAGAAGCAATTAAAATGCCACTAAAGTGGTATATTTAAGTGCAAACTGAGTGATCCAATTTTGGACAGTATGTGATTTAGAGAAGTACAAAAAGCAGCCTTCCTGGACCTTTGGTAATCAATAAGGTTTAGTGGGTTAGTAAGTACAACTAGGACTGGTCTTAAGTGATAAAGTAGAATATGGATCTGTGGGAAGGTATACTGGACAAGGTATACTGGACAAGGAATGGGGATGGGGACAAGAGTGGGAACAAGTAATGCAACATTCAGAAGACAATGAAACAGAAACTCCATGGGTGCAAAAATTGAAGCTATAGATAGGGGACTAGATCATAGGAGCTTTGAATGCTAATGCTAGAAGTTTGGACTTGACTTGTCAGTGCTGCTTATGTGGCATGTTTATTAATTTGTGTCTCTTATAATACTGTGTGTGTTTAGGTCTGTCTTCCTATGTGTCTCACTGCATGTATTTTATTGATATCTGGGGTCTGTGTGTTTATGTGACCTATGTCTCTATGAGCAGCTATCCTGATTTCCCCAGGCACAGGGCAGAAACATGAGTTGCCCTTACATTTGTTCTTCCTGTACCTTAATCCTCTCTCCACTAAAGCCTTAGGGGCCTGTGATCTTCTGATGAAAAGTTTGTGTCTCTGATAAAATGAAGAAGGAAACACTGGCAGAGGAAGACCAGCTGTTGTAGTTAGCAATTCAGATAGAAAGAGGCAGTGAGGATAAAAAAGAGTGAATGGATATGGAAGACAATAAGAAGGGAGAATAATAAGATTTGTTGACTGTTTTGATTCTGAGAGGAAGAGAAAGATAAGTTTTTTTCCTTGGTTTCTTTGTTTGATAGCAAAGATTGAATCCAGGGGCATTTAACCACTGAGCCACATTCCTAGCCCTTTTTAATTTTAATTTTGAAGCAGGGTCTTGCTAAGTTGCTGAGGCTGGCTTTGAACTTGTGGTCCTTCTGCCTCAAACTTATGGTCCTTCTGCCTCAGCCTACCGGAATTATAGGTGTGTGCCATGGCACCCAGCAGGAGATATGTTTTTAAAATAATAGGTTTTAACCTGAATAACTGAGAGTGATGATTCTACTGGCATCTTACAGATAGAAAAGTATTTCTTATGTGTACCTTTGAGAGATATATATATTATTTTTATTCCTAAAAATAAACTATGAAGGTGTCCCCATGACACATGTACATATCTGTGTGGATGTGGCAGTGATTTTTGTGTTAGCTTTCCCATTTGATAGTCAAAACCTGAAGGAGGTTCAAAACCTGAAGATGAAAGTGAAAGGTCAAGAGATGCTTAGGAGGCTGAGCCTGAGAAGGATGGGAAGAGCCATACAATAGTCAGTCCCTAACTATTTCTGAGACTGAAGCCATTAATCTGTAGAAGTTCCAATGTGACTGTATAACCTCAAACTCTACTGTCAATTCCATATCATCCAGGCCTGCTCCAGTCAGTCAGTCCCATTAACATTCAACCCTAAACTTAATCATAAATCAACTTACCCTTGTTTTTTTGCTTCTGCATTGCTAGTTCTTAGTCTACAACCCAAACTTCATTTGATTTCTATCTTTTGCTACAATTCTTTTGTTAAAAGAGGGGAATCCTTTTTATCAAGGCTAACTCGCTTTCTTCCCTCCTTTCTCATTTCTGTTCAGTTAACTGACCTTTTCCCTGACCTTATCTTATTCTCCAAATAGGTTCCAATTGGGGTGGGAGGGAAGAGGGAGGGATTAGCCAGGACTTCTGCAGTCTTGTGCTTGATTACTGTGACATTTTAGCTTGTCACTCTGTAAGGGTGCAGCTTTCCTCTGGAAGAAGTCCAAAGCTCCCAGGCTACACGGCACAGCCTTAGTGTAGTGGGAGAGCCTGACTGGGTAGCTCTAGGCAGTCTAATAGAGATATTTCTTGAGTGACTAGCACCTTGATTCAACTGTGTTTTAACTAATCATTGTCTTAAATTCTAGAGTGGATCATGACCCATGAAGAGCACCATGCTGCCAAAACCCTGGGGATTGGCAAAGCCATCGCCGTGTTGACCTCTGGTGGAGATGCCCAAGGTAAGGTGGAGGGGACAAAATATAGCCTCCTGAATTTCTTTGGTCCACTTAACATGTAGAATAGAACTGTAGGTTCACACTGGAATTCTGGGCTTTCCTAAATATCTGTCAGATCCAAGTTCCCAAGTATATTTGGCTTTTGTTTGCTCTACTTTCATTTATCTAAATCTTCAAAAAAACTTCTTTCCAAGTTTCTTTGAAGATTTGGGACCATTTTGATCCTCTGGTACCTAAAATTGGTGTTTTCTCAAGCAACATTGGAAAGACACTAAAAAGATAAAATTGTTGAGAAGGCAAAAGGTGGATTCGTTTTAAGAACTTGGGAAAGAATGGCAAAGGGAGGAGACCCAGAGTTGGTATTTCCTGGGCCCCAGATAGACCCTTAAGTATTAACTCTGGTGTCTGGAGAGTTCTTGCACTAACCAGAGTCAGTCAGCACTGTTTTCTCTGGCTTTTCCTCCATTTACATTCCTTTAGTCCTTGATCAAATAGGAACAGCAGCAGTTAATAAGTACTAATCCACTGGGGGATAGAGGGGCAGTAAACAGCCAGAGAGAACCCTTCTCTGGGATGAGTCTAAGACACCTTGGTGTTATGAAAATCAGATATTTATCAGAGGTGGTATGATTTTTTCAAAACCCTTTCCAGTATGATCTTCTTATATATTCTAGTTTATAATACAATGAAGAGGGGCAGAATTTCTTTGAAAGGGTTACCAGAATATGGAGACAGTGATGGAATAAAGATAGAGATTTCAGCCAGTCTACCCCTCCTTTATGCCACTGAACCTAGGTTTTCCTGGTGTGCTAAGCACCCATTTTATAGAATCCATTGGGAAGAAGTGGGTTTCCTTTGGGAACATGTAGTTTAATGAGAAAAATATTATGTATTATTGCAATTCTTATGTAAAGGCACAGTCAAGTGCCTTAGTCAAGTGGAATCCACTTATATGAGGAATTGATTGACCCTGGCTGGATTAATCAGGGAAAACTTCATGGAGAAGATAGTTTTAAGAAAATGATCCCTTTTTTCAAATAGAGTGTTTAGAAGAGTGGCTGACACATCAAAAATGTACTGTTAATAGTAATGAATTTTTGAGTATCTACTGTGTGTCAAGCAGGATGATATGCACTAAGGATGCATCAATGAAAAAGACAATCTTTGCTCTTATGATATTTCTTATTGGCAAATTAGTAAAGTTAGACTTTGAATATATTTTAAGCTAATGTTATTTAGTTTTAATTGTGATACATGTTGTGAATTGGAGAATTCTCCAACGAAGAAACAGAGGAGAGAGGGCAGTGGCCTGAGTTTAGAAAGTGACTAGATTAGAAATGCAGAGTCCTGGTGGAACTAAAGAGACTGTTGGCCTGGTTTCTGTCATTTCTCTCGTTTCCACTGGCAGAACACCATGCCAGTACTGAGATCTTCAACATAAACTCTTTTTTTTTTTTTGGTACCAGGGATTGAACTCAGGGGTTACTGGACCACTGAGCCACATCCCCAGCCCTATTTTGTGTTTTATGCAGAAACAGGGTCTCACTGAGTTGCTTAGTACCTCGCCATTGCTGGGGCTGGCTTTGAACTCGCGATTCTCCTGTCTCAGCCTCCCTAAGTGCTGGGATTACAGGCTTGAACCACCGCGCCCAACTCAACATAAACTCTTGAATGCTGATCCTGAACCTATGGTAGTTACATCCAGGTTGTTAGGCAGTTAGATGAGGACAAGAGCCTGCTAACAAATTTATGTGACACACACAGTATGTAATGATGAAGGAAAAGAGCTCTTTGGAGAAGGAAAGAGAGAAACAAAATGGAAGCCTAGAATTGAACTTGAATCTAAGCACAGACCCTATCAGCTTCTGATCCTAAGCAATGAAAATCTCTTATTCTAAGGATGACTTGCCTACTATAAGGGAAGGGTCATCTTTCAGTGAAGAAGGGTCTGTAAATAAGCTCGTTTCTGGAGGGCTTAGCTGAGCCAAGGCCTGTGAGACTCTGTAATAGATATAGTGTAGGAAATATCTCACCTGTAAATCCACATAATATCACAGGAATATGTTCACAGGGATGGAGAGATGTAGAAAATGAAATTCTAGGAAGGCAAGGAGGCAAAGTAGAAAACAGGGCCAAGAGGTCCCTGCTGAGGGAGCAGTTGTACTATAGAAGTGACCTGTCCATAGATAAATTTGATGGGCCCTAGTTCTCCCAGGGAGAAAGCACAGAAATGTTTTTTTTCCCCCTAGAGTCTCTGAGCCACCTGGGAAAGTGAGATTGAACTCTATAAAATCCATAGAGGCCATAACTGTCATTCCCTGAACTCAGCAAAACTAGAAGCAGAGAAATAGAGAAATGGTCAGACATCCTAAGCTCAAAAATCAAGATTTCTGGGATGCTGGGCTGATTAAATACCAAATCCAACCCAGGAAAGAGAAGAGTTCCAACCTCCCTAAACCATGCCACTTTTAGCCTAATGAAATCAGCATATCCTCAGGTACATTGGCACATGCCTGTAATCCCAGCTACTAAGAAGGCTGAGGCAGGAGGATTACAAGTTCCAAGTCAGCCTGGACAATTTAGTGAGACCCTGTTTCAAAAAAAAAAGGTGGGGCCAGGAATGATGGTGGAGCTGGGGATGTAGCTCAGTGATAAAATGCCCTTGGATTCAATCCCTTATACCAATTGTAGTGTCACATCGGCAGTCCTGCCTCTGGAAAGGACCTCAGTCATCTGCTCTAGCCCTCTGTCTCCAGACAGGCAGTCATTCCAAATGCATGATTATCCTATTTTTAAAGGTTTACAGGAACAGAGATTCCATTACCTCTCTGGTTTGCTATTCTAGAGTTTCTAATTTTTAGTTACATATTCATTAGAAAAATTCACATCTAACAAACATTCATTCCTCATAATTTAGAAAATTTTATTCAAAGTTCAGGTAGAAAGAAACTTCTTTAACATCAACTTTTAAAAAAGTTATGACCAAGTCCTTGGTTTTTCTCTATCTAGTTGCACAGAGACCCATCACCCATAGCTCTTCTCCCCCAAACCTCTTCCCAATAGGCTGTAATTGGAGACTCCAAACTACGTGCTTATAATGTTCTCCAGAGCCTTTCCTGGCTGTACCCAGAATACCTTCTGTTTGGTGCCTGTAATCTTATCTTTCGTCTTATTTCTAATAAGTTAGGCAGCTGCTCATAGAGAGTTATTTAGGGCAACATGGAACAGCCAAGAAGAGTCTGGCTAGGACTGACTTGGGGCCAGACTAGGCCAGTGAGGTTGGATAGAAGAGACCAAAAGAATTGCTGAGCTCCTTGGTATAAACTATCTATATACCCAGTCTGACTTTTAAGGATGTAGAGGTTTGAGGCACAGGTACAGAAATGAAAAGTGGATCTTAAAACTTGATTTCTAAGAAAACACTTATTCAATATGGAGGTAGGAAGGATGACTTCTGGAATAAGGTTGAAGTAAAAAGAAGGTGGAGTAAGGAGAGAAAGAATCTTCCTTATTGTGGGATTTTTCTTATGCCCAACAGATTTAGATATTTCTGCCCATCATCTTACGCTGAAAACCTTTCAAGTCATTTGTTTCTCTTCAGCCACTCCCACCCCCGCCCTTCTACTCAGCTTGGGAGAAGGAAAATGTATCCCATCCTACACATTTCAGATTAATGTTTTTTCCCTATTTCCTAAAATTATAGATTTACATTCCAGAACTCTAGGTATCCAATGGAGAATCCCATAGGCTTTGTGATGGGCTGGAAAGCAAACAGTAGTTTCATATATGTTCTGATCTTAATGAACTGACTTTATTCATCTCTCCTAAAGTTTCAGTGGCTTTGTTTAGACTCTTGGTTCTTTTCACACACATAGGCTTTTCCTAAAGCTTTTTTTTTTTTTTGGTACCAGGGATTCAACTCAGGGGTACTCGGTCACTGAGACACATCCCCAGCCCTATTTTTTGTGTTTTATGTAGAGACAGAATTTCACTGAGTTGCTTAGTGCCTTGCCATTGCCGAGGCTGGCTCTGAACTCGCAATTCTCCTGTCTCAGCCTCCCAAAGTACTAGGATTACAGGCATGCGCCACCGTGCCAGGCTTCCTAAAGCTTTTGAGAAGCCTCCTTCTCCCTCCACAGACTTTTTTTTGTTTTGATTTGATTCATTCAAACTAAGTATATGAACTCAGACTTTTAGATTTCATGGGGCTTTGCCTTAGTGATGTCAGAGTATGCTGTGACATCAGGGCTCACCACTGCCTCTTGTTGATAAGCCGAACCTTCCAGTCCTTATCCGAGATCAATTATCAGAAGCATTTGGTACTGTTTGCATTTCTTTTTTCTTTCTTTTTTTTTGGTACTGGGGATTGAACTCAGGGATACTGGACCACTGAGCCACATCCCCAGCCCTATTTTGTGTTTTATGTAGAGACATGGTCTCACTGAGTTGCTTAGCACCTCGCTGTTGCTGGGGCTGGCTTTGAACTCGTGATTCTCCTGTCTCAGCCTCCCAAAGTTCTAGGATTACAGGCTTGCGCCACCACGCCCAGCTACATTTTACTCTTTAATTACTGAACTACCTCAGTTATTTCTTGATTATGATCTTTGTACTATTCTTCCTGCCTAGAATACTTTTCCCCAAACTATCTACCTGACAAAAAGAATTAAAGGGAAATTGTCCTGTAGGTCTCTGGACAAATGCTGTATTTTCTGACTTCCTCCTGGCAGGTGTAGATGCTCTTTGTTCTTGTTCCCACTACACTTTGTATATTTCTTTTTTTTTTTTTTCGGGATCAGTATGCTATATTGTAATTCTTCATGTGTTGAGGACCATTATCAGGTCCTTTTTGTTTTTAGAGTTTGTATTGCTCATTACTGTACCCCAGTGCCTAGCATGGTGCCAGGAACATGCTAGATGTTCAGTGTTCAGTTAATATTTGTTTAGTGAGAGAATGCATTCTCAATTTGATTTGGAGCTAATAGCCATATAATACTATGTCAGCCTGGAGAGAGAGAGACAGAGAGAGAGAGAGAAGAAAAAATATTCTTGTCCTTTTTATTCTGTTCCAGGTAGCTTTGGATTATTCAATAGTTTGTGATGACTTTTAGTCTGGTGCTGCAGATTTTTTCAGTTGCTGCTTCCCTGGTGCTTAATAGTATATGATATTTCTCTAAACAGGGTTTAGGGACCATTGGATAGATTTTAGATTGAAAAAGAAAAATTTATACTGGAAAAATGTGTATAGGATATCAGAGAGAGGGCAGCTAAAATGGTTCATGAGAAGTTGATCCATCATGTCTCTAAGATACTTGAGCATCCCATGAACCCCTCCTCACATGGCAAGGTAGGGCAGGGATGTCTTCCATCTCTCACCAATAAAACCGTGCTTAGCACAGTATCAATAGCATTGTTCCTAATATGGAACACACATATGAGCATCCACTGCATGTTGTGCATTGGTATAGGGTGGCTACTCCACAGTGCTTCTAGAAGAAAGTTCTTATCATTGAGCAGCTCTAGGAAAGGGATGCTCCTCATCTGTGAAAAGGGAAAAACTCTCCTCTCCATTTTAGTCCTATTTTTCCTTCTAAGTAGAAACAGAAAGAATAATTTACAGCATATTTTTAAGTTCCCCATACACATATTAATGTACAGGGCCACAGGGGAAGGTCAGCAAGTCTCTGTTGACTAATTGAGTGAATGCCAGAAAAAGGCCATGAGAGAATGAGTTCCCCATTGATTCTGTGCATTTGGTCACAAACTGCTTCTGGCAATGTGTGAGCCAGAGGATCACAACTGTGTGCACACATTGAAACACAGACCAACTCAGATGACACTAAACAGCTATGTGTGTGTGTCTAGACTGAAAGAATCCATCACCCATAATAGACATATTCATGAATAGATTTGATGTATCAAGTCATGAACCACAGAAAGTCATGTCTTTTCCTGGAAAACCTACTGTAGCTGGATGGATGTCTAGATTCAGTTCAGAGAGCAAGGAGAAGCCTAGTCTAACCATTGAAATTAGTAGGGAATGGCATTGTAGTCAAGAGGATACTATTTAGGACTTGGATTCAAATGTGAACTTTATAGAGTATTAATTAGCCCTATGACCTTGACCTCTTAGAGCTTCAGTTTCCAAATCTGTAAAATGGGGACAACTCTAGGGTTGTAGATAGGATTAAATGAGATTATATTTGACCATTTCTTAGTAGTGTCTAACCTATAATACACATTCAAGAAGATGCTTGCTTATTGTAGTTTTTATCCCTCAGATTGTCCTGGCATAGAAAGGTTTTGGGAAAGGCAGGATTTTTAGGGGGAAAGGAGATAGAGTATCTGAGCTCCATCAACATTTAATGCAGTAACTGGAGGTGAGGAGACCACAAGACTTGGATAAGAAACTTAGCTTTAGAGAAAAGGACTTACTCTATTCTTTAGCCAGTTATAGTGTCTTTGGATTCCAGGGCTGCTTGTCTTAAGAGTAACCTCTCTCTGTCTTGTCTTCCCTCCTTGCAGGCATGAATGCTGCTGTCAGGGCTGTGGTTCGAGTTGGTATCTTTACTGGTGCCCGTGTCTTCTTTGTCCATGAGGTTAGTTCTCTACTTTGTATTCTGTTTTTCTTTCTCTGTTCCCTACTTTGTACTATTATTTTTATTTCTCTGTTCCCTGCTTAATCTGCCTCCCACTGCCTTCCCACTTTCTATTTCTTTACCTTAGAGTTACATTGCTATTTTTCTTTTTCTTGGCTCTCTATCTTCATGAGTCACTCCTTCCTACTCTTGGCCCATATAATGATGCTGGGACCCAGACTTTTGCAAACTGGGTCTCCATGTTGCCTGTTCAATTTAAAGGAAGAAGAATGTCTCCATCTTCCTTCCATCCCCTCCCAAACACTAAGAAAAACTGAAATGGGTAGTATTTACAGCAAATTTAGTGTTTCCAGGGACAAAGCCCCAGAAAGGAGATTTCACTGTGTTTCTGAGTTTGCTTAATTTTCTGAGGTTCTAGCTTCTCCTTGGTCCCCTTCTCTTAGTTCCTTCTTATGCTTCACCCACCCTTCTTTTTCTGTAAAGTTTATTTGCCCTCCTTCTCTCAAATTTTACAGTCTTGTAATAAGTTACATTTCTTTCCTTCCCTACCTCCACTATCCCCTTTTCTTTTTCCCCTAATGTTATTCAAACAATCTGTTTTCTAGTCCCCCTGGGAAGCAGATTGGAGGAAATAGGATGAGCTCAAAATAAAATAAACTAAGATTAAATATTAGGAAGGACATTTTGATGTTTTGAGATGGAAGAAACTAGAATAGGTTATTGAAAAATGGACACCTCCTTCCTTGGACTGTGTTAAATACAATAGCATCATGTACATCAAGGGATCACTAATGGGGTGAGGTGACTTGATTCTCATAGAACCTCTTCCCCAGGATCTTGTCTTAGTCCTAGAAATTTAGTAGGGAAACCACATAGAGACTGAACGGCTGTAATGTGTTCCACAGGGTTACCAAGGCCTGGTGGATGGTGGAGATCACATCAGGGAGGCCACCTGGGAAAGTGTTTCCATGATGCTTCAGCTGGTATGTTCTAAAGAACTCCTGTCCCATATTTGTCTTGTCCTTGTCTCATCTCACCCTGGTTTGGGCTTCTGGTCTCCCAAATTTCCTGCCATGTGGTTTGATGTGAAGGGATTCAGTGACAAGAGAAGGGCTTATATTTGCCCTTTACTCTTTGCATTTGAAAACATCACCCTGGTTTCCTGGGGTGGAGAAGGGGTGGGAGAATGATCACAGGACAGTTTGCTCTTTATAGAAAGGTCACAAGCAAGACTTTTAGAACTGGCACATAAACAAGTTCTACTGTGGGGTCAGGGGAAGGTCTGGCCCTGAAAATAACCTTACTAGAGGAATGGAGCCAGAAGCAAAGCTGAAATCTGCCAGTCCTCATGAGATGAAGAGGTAACCTGAAACCAGGCTGTTTAAGGGAGGAAAAACCTCTCAGAGCCTTACAAAAAAAGAAAGAAAGAAAGAGAGAGAGAGAGAGAGAGAAAGAGAGAGAGAAAGAAAGGAAAGGAAAGGAAGGAAGGAAGGAAGGAAGGAAGGAGGAGGAAGGAAGGAAGGAAGGAAGGAAGATTGATTCTAGGAACATACTGTTTTTTTAAATATCCATAGCCCTTAATGCTACTTACTTCTAGTCATTCTAGACTTATTTTAATCTGTCATCCACTGTGGGCCATCTCAGTAGAAATATTTACTAATATTTGCTGATTTACTAAAAAACTGGCAGATTACATTTATATTCTCATTCTTCACCTAAATCCCCTAAAAATCCATGGGAAGAAATTTAATGCTCAGTGCCTGGTGAAGGCTCTATACAGGCAACAGTGCCTGTCATATGGTAGCCTGAGAATGAGCCAGAATTCTCCACCCATGCCCTGAAGTCATGGATTCCTGGGAGCATATATGATTCATGAAAATGCCAAGTCTACTTACCTATCTTGGTGTATCTGTGAGTGTCTGGTAATTGAAGACTCTCTGTACCTAGAGCTGTTTTTCCTATGAATACCTGGGTATTATGGCTCCCGCCACTAGTACCATAGATCCCAGGGAGCTAAGAGGAATGAATTGGCAGTGCCTGTGTAATCTCAGTTAGAAATTAGTGTGACAGAGAGGAAAAAACACTACTAAGCATACTGGAATGGATTTCTAATAATAGTTTGGACACAATCCAATAATGTCAGGTCATTGCGGACAGTTTCCAAAGTCAGCTGAGCATGGTAGTGTATGCCTGTTATCCCAGAAGCAGGCGACTGAGGCAGGAGGATCACTTGTTTAACGCCAGCGTCAGCAATATAGCAGCTTTAAGCAATTCAGCAAGACCCTGCCTCAAGATAAAATATAAAAAGGGCTAGGGACATGGCTCAGTGGTCTAGAAATAGCAGATGTATGCATTCCCTTATTCTCTATGAAGATAGATACTTCAATGATAAAGTCTTTAGTGAAATGGGTTAATTTTAGCTGTTTTCTAAGGTGTGTGGCAGAATATAGGAATGGTCCATTATATCTCAGCTAGCACCATTTCCTTTTCCTTTGGAAGGGACAGATAACTTAGTGATGTTAGGGAACTTCCTAGGGAGTCACATAGTGTGTCATCCCATCACATTGCTGGAATGCAGGAAATCTTAGTATTTTGAGGCTAAACTTGGCTGTTGTCTAGGGAGCTGACTTCTACCTTTCTCCTCAAGGGAGGCACAGTGATTGGAAGTGCCCGGTGCAAGGATTTTCGGGACCGCGAAGGACGACTCCGAGCTGCCCTCAACCTGGTGAAGCGCGGGATCACCAATCTGTGTGTCATTGGGGGTGATGGCAGCCTCACTGGGGCTGACACTTTCCGTTCTGAGTGGAGTGATTTATTGAGTGACCTACAGAAAGCTGGTGAGAATTATTTATATCGGCATTACTTTTTTGTGTGAGTGAGTGTGTGTGTGTGTTCATGCATGTGCATGCACATATGTACACGTAAGGGGAAGTACCCTTTAATTCCCATTGGATAAAAAGTTAACCAGACACAAATAGGCAGTCTTTGCCTTCCTTTCTTTTGTCATTGCTTATAAGTCCCATTGCCGTAGTTTTTTCTCTCTCCAGTGATCTATTGTGTGGGTATGCCAGGTATCTTAGCCAGTGGTTCCTGGTTTGCTTCCCATTGTAGGTAAGATCACAGCTGAAGAGGCTACAAAATCCAGCTTCCTGAACATTGTGGGCATGGTTGGCTCAATTGACAATGACTTCTGTGGCACTGATATGACCATTGGCACTGATTCTGCTCTGCACCGGATTGTAGAGATTGTAGATGCTATCACCACTACTGCTCAGAGGTAAGGGAGCTTGATAGAGAGGTAGCAAAGGAGTATGGAAGTTGGGACAGACAAGGGTTAGGGGCTAGTAAAAATGAAAATGTTTGGGCTATGGCCAGTTTTCCAAGGGCTAGAACACTGTTTTAACGAAGAATTACCCCTAGAGTACTGGAGTTGCACTGCTCCTTAAATGCTCCAAGATCTTCCTTTTGCCACTCTTCAGTCCAAAACATAGCTCTGAGGTCTTGAATACCTGTGGGGTCTCCTAAATGTCTGCTGCCAGGCTGAAACAGATCAGGGGGCCCGAGATAGTAGATACCATGGACACCACTGCTCAGAGATAAGCTGGTGGGAGTGAGGGTGAAGCAGGATAGGAGAATGTGTATGGAACTAAAGAATAACAGTTTGCCCCAGGGTAATCCTGCAGGACTCCAGTTTAGTCTAGTACCCTCTTCATTTCTTTTTTTCTTTCTGTCTTTCTTAGCCCATCTCTTTCTGGAATTGCTGTGGTTTCCCAGGACTAGGGAGGACATGTTGTAGTTCAAAATGCCTCCCCTAGTTCTTCCTGGTCTCTGCAGCATAAATGCATTTCCCAGAGGTTAATTAAGCCTAAATGTGGGTGGCAACTTGATGGTGGCTATAGGGAAACATGAGCTCTATAAATCCTGTGTCTGTCTTACAGCCACCAGAGGACATTTGTGTTAGAAGTGATGGGTCGCCACTGTGGGTAAGATCCCCATCCTGACCTAGACCTGCTTATTCCATGGACCCAGAAATGTACCTTTCCTTTTCTCAGAGAGTCCACTGAGGTCTCTCAGTTGTAGCACATCTGGAGGTTACATGCTCCTTGGGAACCTTGTCCCTGCCTCTGCTTTGCTTCCCTCACCTACCTTACATGTGTGCACAGGCTCAGGCGCACACTCAACGTGAAATGATGGACAGTCTCTGAGATAGGCAGCCACTGGTGCATCGAGCTTGAATAAAAGGTGCTCTTCGGGGATAGCTTCTCATTGAAAGGCCTTGTGCTCATACCTCACCCCAAGAATGAAGTGCAGGATCCCCAGACCTTTCACTAGCTATGGGGGCTAGGAGACCTTGTTGGATGTGGTAAGGCTATTTGTGGAGTATAGTTCCTAGTGCCATGCTTCTGGCTCTCATCTCAGATACCTGGCCCTTGTCACCTCTCTCTCCTGTGGGGCCGACTGGGTTTTTATTCCTGAATGTCCACCTGATGATGACTGGGAGGAACACCTTTGTCGCCGGCTTTCAGAGGTACTGGCACTTTATTTTGCCCTTAAAAAAAATCCTTCACCCTATTCCACTAATGGTCCATTTGCCATCTGTCAGTTTCATCCTACTGACCACTTATCCTTTTGTTCTTGACTAGACAAGGACCCGTGGTTCTCGTCTCAACATCATCATTGTGGCTGAGGGTGCAATTGACAGGAATGGGAAACCAATCACCTCAGAAGACATCAAGAATGTTAGTACAAGTAAACTAGAGAGGCTCAGCACCATAGCCACCCTCATTCATTCCCTTAGTGGTTTCTGAGACTCCAAACACTGCATGTCCCCTTGGTTCTTCTGTATCTCTCTCTCCAGGTCCCTGTACCTATTTTCCTCCCACTAGGAACCATTACAAGACAAAAGAAAAGGCCTTGCATAATTTATCTTGGTGCCTGCACCTTCTTTCCCCTTGACCCTGTGTGTCCCTTTCTTGGTCCTTTCAGCTGGTGGTGAAGCGTCTGGGATATGACACTCGAGTGACTGTTTTGGGGCATGTACAACGGGGTGGAACACCATCAGCCTTTGACCGGATCCTGGTAAGTTACAGGGCTCTGTGTTCCTCACGCCGTGCTGTCCTATCCTTTAGGGCTTATACCATTGCTCATGCTGCCCCTCTACCAGCCTCTAGCCTACAGTGGCCCTTGACACATTCCCATATACTGAGATTTCTCATTTGTTATCATAATGATGGGAGGCTATAGCTCCCCTATAAGTTGAGAACCAGTATGTTAGAGCTCTGAGCACAAGTAAAATATTGAGATCTAACTTTAGACACTCAGTTTGAGCCTTCTATTTTAATTGGAAGAGATACAATCTACTTTCACAAGGAAGTACCAATTAAGAAGGGAATAATCTTAAGCTTCAGTAATTCTGTTGATTACTGTAGTGGAACTGTTTCTCTGGAACCAAGTAGAATCTTTGGGGTCCTGATGGCAAGAGGAAAAAATCATGAAGCTTTAGATGAAATCTCAGTAGGGAGGAAAAGCCTAGCAAGTTCTTGGCTGCAGTTCTTAAATGTGGAACTCAAGCCTGTGATTTGGAAAGTACCTATATATCCTGACTCTCTACACTAATCCAATATGAGGAGGCCTGAACCAGATTGTCTTTGCTGCTTGGGTTCCTGCAGGGAAGTAGGATGGGTGTGGAAGCAGTGATGGCACTCTTGGAAGGGACTCCAGACACCCCAGCCTGTGTGGTGAGCCTCTCTGGTAACCAGGCTGTGCGCCTGCCTCTCATGGAGTGTGTCCAGGTGGTAAGTACTGATCTCTATACCTTTCTTCTTTTTTTTTTTGTACCAGGAATTGAACCCAGGGGCACATAACCACTGAGCCACGTCCTCAACCCCTTTTTGTATTTTATTAGAGACAAGAGTCTCACTGAGTTGTGTAGGGCCTTGCTAAATTGCTGAGGCTAGCTTTGAACTTGTGATCCTCCTGCCTCAGCCTCCCGAGCCACAGGGATTACAGGTGTGCACCATGGTGCCTGGCCCATCCCCCTTCTTAATAGTCTCAAGCCCCTGCCTGGGAGCTCATAGAGTATGAGACCAACTTCTAAGGCCACTGGTACAAGAGCAGATGGAAAGGCAGGATGGTGTGGTAAGAGATTCATGGGGGAAAGAACACAATGTGGGGTGCTAGGGTAGGCAGGATTCAGCCCCATGCTCAGAAACAGGTGGGATGAATACAAATGGAAATTCAGGTGTGCAGAATCCTGCCCTGGAGTTATGTAACTATTGCTGTGTTCTTCTCTCAGACCAAAGATGTGACCAAGGCCATGGATGAGAAGAGATTTGATGAAGCCATGAAGCTGAGAGGCCGGTGAGGAAATGACTAGAAGTTTCCTAGCTACCGAAATTAGATACCACTATGAACCCAAAAATCTACACAGGCCTAGAAACAAAATTCGAGCCTCTGCTTCTTCTTTTTATTGTCTCTGCAACAATTTCTTTCACAAAAATTAGTTGTGAGGTGACTAAGAGGTTCAGGTCATCCTAAGGATGCTGTCCCCGTGATTGACCTTTTAACAATGTAATAATAATCTGTTACTTCTCTGTGTGGATCCTAGCTAGACCATAAGTTTCTCTAGGCAAGGGACAGTCTCTTGTGGTGATGAGCACAACACCTGGAAGGAGAGTGCTCAGGTAGTGTTTGGTGAATGAGTGGGCCCTTTGCAGCCCCTGCACAGTTGCTGTTCTGCCCTGGTTATGTCCTTAGAGGTGCACTTTACTCTGGGACCAAAACTTCAGGTCTGAATTCCCATGGCTGCTGGCCATAAGGAATGACCCAAGACACCCCTGTCCCTTTGTACTTTTTATAGGAGCTTCATGAACAACTGGGAGGTATACAAGCTTCTAGCTCATGTCAGACCCCCGGTCTCTAAGGTACTGATGACTTGCCTTTTCCCTTGACCCTCTCCCTCCTCAGTCTCTCCTGATGAGGTGCTACTCTAAATCCATGCAACCGAAGTCTTGCCAATTTCCTTGTCCCCACTTAAATCTTCCATGATGGGAACCTGACCCTAATATGATGATTTTCTGTTAGCCATCCTAGGTACTACTTAACTAGCCCTGTGATCTTAGCATATCCTAGATGTCTCTAACCCAAGATCTATACCAAGTTCAGGGCCGTTTCATAGTATGAAGAGTAAGAAAGAGGGCTTACGTATTTTATCCTCTGGATAATCACATAAATCTATCTAAGCCACCTTTCCACTGGAACAGTGGTTCTCAATACTTAACTGTATATCAAAATTATCTGGGTTGCTCATTAAAAATGCAGATTCCTGGGCCCTTCCCTCACAGGGGGTTCAGATCTAAGGCAGGAGCAGTAATGTATAGGTTTAACAAGCTCCAGTTGGATTGTGATGCAGATGGTCCAAGGATCACACTTTGGGAAACACTGCTCTGAAGAACCCTTATTTGTTGCATAATGATGATATCTGGGATAAGGAAAAACAGCTTTATTTATTGGTTTATGGTAAAGAATTTTGCTTCTGTAGTATGAAGCAGCAGTCTATACTAGCATTCCCTGGGAGAGGGATGTTTATTGTCACAGGCACATGCCCTGATCTCAGGACAAGAAAGGCTTAGGGCTCTGCTTCTCTTAATAACCTCCTCCCCTTCCTCCTGTACAGAGCGGTTCGCACACAGTGGCTGTGATGAATGTGGGCGCTCCAGCTGCTGGCATGAATGCTGCTGTTCGCTCCACCGTGAGGATTGGCCTTATCCAGGGCAACCGTGTGCTGGTTGTACACGATGGCTTTGAGGGCTTGGCCAAGGGTCAGGTATGGGGACTGAAAGGAAGGAGGGCACATTTTCTGGAGACAAGGGACAGTCACAGGGAAGATCAGTGTAGCAAGGGTGACAGGTTTATGTGTGCCTCCCTGTTCTATACTACTTCCTTCTCCTTTTCCTGGGTGCAAATAGAAGTAAATATTTAATTTTAGGGAAGTGGGAATAGGCAGGAACCACTGGGATGAGCCTTTGCAAATATTATGTCTTGCTTAATTATCTAGCTCAAAATTCATCATGGTACCTGGCATAAGAAGGTACTTATTATCTAAATGAGCAATAAAGGTTCCATGCATTAGGGGGAAAGCCAATGTCTGGTATTCCTCTTACAATCAAGGGGGACTCAAGGAGAAGGATCAGAGCTCAATATGTGGCATCAGACCCACAGAGTCCTCATGGTATTCTAGCTGTGATGCAAAACTTTGACCTTTTCCTGCAGATTGAGGAAGCTGGCTGGAGCTATGTTGGGGGCTGGACTGGCCAAGGTGGTTCCAAACTTGGGACTAAAAGGTAAGGGGCATTGTAGTGCACCTTCTCCCAGTCACCCCTTCAACATTTCCCTTGAACATATGCATTAGGTCCTTAGGGCAGGGCCTGCTTCCACCCACTAGAGTCCAGGTCCTTTCCCTTAAAGCTTACAGTGGTTTCAGTGAGGACAGAGGACCATCCCCACAACATGTAGCAGCTCTGACTATTTAGAGCAGTGTGTGTCCTTAGATTGGGGTGAGAGGGTGGGGAGAGAAGGGATGCAAGTCAAGAGATTATAAATAAAGCACCATTGTAACTCTGGCTTTTCTCTCCTTCAATCTTGCTGTCTATTGAAATTCTCACTCCTTGCTCCCTGCTACTGATCAAACTAGGACTCTACCCAAGAAGAATTTTGAACAGATCAGTGCCAACATAACTAAGTTTAACATTCAGGGTCTTGTCATCATTGGGGGCTTTGAGGTGAGTACTCTCCACCTTTTCTTTCCCTCTCCCTCCCACCTTCCCCTCTCTTCTCCTTTCTGCTGTCTTCTTCTCAGGCGTACACAGGGGGCCTGGAGCTGATGGAGGGCAGGAAGCAATTTGATGAACTCTGCATCCCATTTGTGGTCATTCCTGCTACTGTCTCCAACAACGTTCCTGGCTCAGACTTCAGCATTGGGACTGACACAGCACTAAATACCATCTGTACGGTGAGAGCCCACCACCACTTCCCTTTTGGCCAGGATTATAATCTCCAGAGTGAATGCAGTCCTGGAAAAGGAGCTATATTTTTGGTGCCAAACAAGTGGCAATGTTGGAAAAATGCTTCTTCAAGCCTGGTGTTCATACAGATTTTAGTGGCATCCCTTCTCCTCACTAAGAAATGCATCAAATATCACCAATTATTTTTTTCCTTTCAGAGGTCACACAGCCTAATTACCCTGATCAGAGCAATGTCAAGGATAGGTAGAGCTTCCTTCCCAGGAGAAAAGTTTTGCAGTGTAGTTGGCTAATGTATGCCCTCCCTGAATGCAAGTGCTGATGAGGTCTAGAGGCCTTGCTGGCCTGGGAGGATATTGTTCTAGAGTTGAGATAATAGCAGCGGCCAAAGAAATGACAAGAATCAGGTTCCTGACTCTGTATTTCTATAACCCTTTGTCTTTCCAGACATGTGATCGCATCAAGCAGTCAGCAGCGGGCACCAAACGTCGGGTGTTTATCATTGAGACTATGGGTGGCTACTGTGGCTACCTGGCCACCATGGCAGGACTGGCAGCTGGAGCTGATGCTGCCTACATTTTTGAGGAGCCCTTCACCATTCGAGACCTGCAGGTAGATGGCCACCCAGAGCCTGCTAGGTATCTTTTTCCTGCCCTAGTCTGTCCTCCAACAGTCTCCATAGTGATTGGAGCTATGGGATTTCAAGATGAGGATGGAGCTGATTGGTCTATGGAGCCTTGTGAAAAATACAAGGAGTGGGGTGCCATGGCACAGACCTGTGATCCCAGGGACTCAGGAGGCTGAGGCAGGAAGAGCACAAGTTGGAGGCTAGCCTGGGCACTTTGTGAGGCCCTAAGCAACTTTCTGAGACCCAGTCTCAAAATAAGGAGCTCTGTACAGCCATTCTCCTGTGCAGCCTTACACACTTGACCTTAGCTTTTGTTTTTGGAGTGCATATTTTGAGTCAGGTGGCATGTGCTTTTTGCATTTTAACAGACTTGTAAAGAAGGTACTTTCTCCACATTACAGATGAGAAAGGTTTAGAAGGGTTAAAAACCTTTTAAACTCCTATGTGAGCAGGTAGTTTAACTGCTTAAGAAAGTCAGTGACCTTTCTCTTACATCATGCCACTGTCCAGATTTCCCTCATTGCCAATCTCTCTCACCTCTAAGGTAGGGCTCTGATTTGTATTTCACAGAGAGGCCATATGATCTTATTTTCCCAGAATTCCAGTTTACTGGAGAAGAGAGCCACAGAGTGGAGGTTTAGCAGCAAGCTGAGGGAACTCTCTAGTCCAGGATCTCAGCCAACCCCAGGCAGCAATGAGGGGAAGGAGTCTGCCTCCTTCATGCCCAACTCAAAGTTCAAGTGAAGGAACATATTCTGTCACCAGAATGAGTCACCACTTTAATATAAGCAACCCATCTAAAGACCAACACTATGAGCAGAATCAGCCCTCTGAGGGAAAGGGAACCTGAAACCCTGGACAGGGAGACCAGTGAGGGTGAGGGCTGAATACAAACACTTTTTAATGTGCCTACTCCAAGTTCTGCCTCATTTCAGGTCTTTGTGGAAATTTTAGTTCACACTAAACTTCTTTAAGGACTTAGGCACAGTTTAGGTCCCGGATTGTAAATAACTCTCTTTCACATCCCTCTCTCCTCTTGTAGAGGCCTGGTGTAGAAGAAAAGAGATTCATGTGGCTTGCCCAACTTTACCCACTCCCAGCTAGGCTTAGGATTTACTGTTTCATTTTCAGGCGAATGTTGAACATCTGGTACAAAAGATGAAAACAACTGTGAAAAGGGGCTTGGTCCTAAGGTACTTCATTTACAATTTATTCTTTTTTTTTTTTTTTAAAGAATTGTTTTAGTTGTTATTTTATTTATTTGTATGGGGTGCTGAGATTTGAACTCAGTGTCTCATGCATGCTAGGCAAGCACTCTACCACTGAGCTACAACCCCAGCCCCTACAATTTATTCTTAAGTGAAAGAAAAAATTAGTCAGGTGTAGGCCCTAACCCACAGAATGGATCCATGGTTGTGATGCCCTGAGGGATCCATAGATACAAAGGGAGGGATTGGCCTACCCCCTGAACCCTGTGAGGAGGTAGAAAAGAGAAGAACAGAGCCTACAGAATCAGAAAGCAGGGATGGAAAGACAACAGGAGTCACAAGCTTTTGGTGTCCACCTGGCAGGAATGAGAAGTGCAATGAGAACTATACTACTGACTTCATTTTCAACCTGTACTCTGAGGAAGGGAAGGGCATCTTCGACAGCAGGAAGAATGTGCTTGGCCACATGCAGCAGGTAGGGAAGACACCCCAGCCATGCCCTTTGCCAGAAAGCCATCACCCTCAACACCCACAGAAGCTCCCACTGACCTCCAATCTGTTGGAGGCTCAGTGCCACCACAGAGCATGGGTCTGCAATCTCTTACAGTCATAGAATCAAAACATCTTTATCCAGAAATGACCTTAGAGATGATGTGGTCCATCCTCTTCATTTAGGACAGGGTTCCTTAACCTTGGTATCATTGTCATTTGGGATAATTCTTTGTCGTGGGTGGCTGTTTATACATCGTAGGATAGTTGAGCAGCATTCCTGGACTCTACCTAGTCAATGGCAGCAGCACTTTCCCCTTTCTCTCAATTTTGCCTCCAATGCTGCTGAATGTCCACTGAGGGGCAAAATCATCTCTAGTTGAGAGTGAATAATTCAGATGAAGAAAATAAGGTCGAGAGAGGAGAAATAATTTTTTTCAGGGCCACTCATAGAGCTAGAATGAACCTAGTTAGTGTTTTTCCCACCATACCATCCTGCCTTGCATGAGGAACCTGTTGAATGCGTGTCAGCACTGCTGGTATTGGGCTCCATTTCTGCTAACAGGGGCTTCAGGGAAAGAACTTCCTTTCTACCAATGACACTCACAGGTGGTGCAGTGTTCTGAGGCCCTCCTCTATCTCAAATGCCCTCAGCTGATGCCTGTTAAGCATTGACCTTTTTCTACCCACAAATGAATTCCCAAGTGTCTCACTTTGAATGAACTTACCAGCCCATGAAGGATGGGGTGTTATTGGATAAATATGAAACTCTATTTCCTGTTCTTCATTCCTTCCCACTTTCCCACATACTTTCTCTTAGTTCAAAGAAAATCTGTGATGTTTTATATTATTCTGAAGTTCTACCAAGGACAGCTAAATTGGGCCTCGAAGAACACTTCTGTATCACCCGTGATGGTGACTGACAAAAGCTGCTAGACTGAAGATGGGTGGGGAAATGACCTGGTGGCCAATAGGACTACATAAGAAAGTTGTGGGATTAATCATCTCCTTTAATTACTCTTATACTTGATAAATGGGCAGTTCACTATGAATCTCCACCCTATTTCCAAGGTATCCTTTCACAGACTTCAGAATTTCTGTAAACTCAGGGCCCATTCTTTCTTTTTTCTCTGTGAATCTATCTATCTCTGCCTCCATTAGAGTCCTTCCCTCTAATTTTTAATTCTTTTTCCAGGGTGGGAGTCCAACTCCCTTTGACAGGAATTTTGCCACTAAGATGGGAGCTAAGGCAATGAACTGGATGTCTGGGAAAATCAAAGAGAGTTACCGTAATGGTAGGTGGGGTAACAGGGTAAGTCCCCTCTATAGAGTTGTTTACCCAGTATAGAAGCTGACTGACCATCCCTTATTGCAGGACGGATCTTTGCCAATACTCCAGACTCTGGCTGTGTTCTAGGGATGCGTAAGAGGGCCCTGGTCTTTCAACCAGTGACTGAACTGACGGACCAGACAGATTTTGAGTGAGTACATCTACCTTCTAGAGTGATCCTCTCCCCGGGAGTTTCAAGTTCTGCTCTCCCTAACCTGTTCACTGTCTCCATTGCTTTTCTTTTAGAAATAACACTTGTAGCCTTAACGCTCTTCAGATCTGATATCCATGTCTTAAATGCAGTCTCTGCTCACCTTGAGTATATACCTGTATAAGTCCTTAGTAGAAACTGATTGGGGTGTTAAAGAACTGTATCATCATCCGCCTCATTCCTCTGTAGGCACCGAATCCCTAAGGAACAGTGGTGGCTGAAGCTGAGGCCCATCCTCAAAATCCTAGCCAAGTATGAAATTGACTTGGACACCTCAGACCACGCCCACTTGGAGCACATCTCTCGGAAGCGGTCTGGGGAAGCTAACATCTAGATCTCTTTGGAGTGAGGGGGACGGATTTTCTGATCATGGTCAGCTCTCCTCTTGCTAGATCCAAGTCCACGTTTTCTCATTGTTTCACCTCTTTTTTCATTAGGTTTCCTTTCATTCTGTACCTGTAACCATGATCAGCTCTGGCCAGGAGTTGGGGAGGGGCCGTGAGTGGAATCTAGGTAGAATTGATCATTACTTCTACCCCAGCTTCATCTGTCACACAGGCCAGGTTCCTCTAGTGCTACTGCTAGCTTTCAGCTACTGTTAGAATTTTCCTAAAAATAAGCTCTATTTATTTCTTTGTGATAACAAAGAGTTTTAGTTCCTCTACTACTATTACTACAGTGGCAAACTATAACTACACTAATAAATGCCAACTGGTCACTGTGCTTTTGGTTCTCCTGTTATCTTCACAAGTGGAAAGTCATCTTATTCACCAGACCTGCCCAGGTAGAACCCCTGGGAAAAAAGCAGTCCATGTGATCATCATGTATACTTTTCTCTTCCTTTTGGATTATTTTCCTGCAGCATCTCTTGGTTCTGTACATGGAGTCCCAGGACATAGGACACTGACTCTCTCTCATCCTCATTCTGCATAGTCCCTCCTGCATCTCCTGCAGCCAAGAGGACACTTTTGTCTCTCATAAGTGCATTGTTTTTCACCTCTCACCATATATCCATGACCCAGGACTGCATTTTTCCAGCCATCCCACAATCTCTGCTCCTCTAACCCAGCATTCTTCCTTCTCAACTTTTCCTTTATATTCCTTCCTGCATGAAAGCCAGACTCCATTTGACAGAACCTTTGTGGAAAGACACATATATTTTGAAATCCTGGAAAAGAGAGACACCAGTCCTGGACCTGTTTAGGAGTTGGTTGGAATACTGCTTTAGAAAGATTCATTCTTATTCAGCTGAAGTTTTTCCGTTCTATAATAGCTACTTCTTCCTCATTACTCAAGTGCCCACATAATACAGTTGGTCCTCAAGACTGAACTATAGGAAGTACCCGCAGTTGACAGGAGGGTGCCCTGTCTTAATGCCAGATTAAGATTAGCCTCCAATAACCAGATCATGGCTCTCGGCACAGGTTCGAACCTTCCTCCCAGCCCATACAGTTTACGTGCTTGATGAAGCAGGGAAGATGCTCACTGTATTATTATAGGGATGGAAGAAGAAATTAGTACATCACTTTTGCTGGCTGTCCAATGTAATACTGCCATACTCTTAAAACAGTTCCAAATAGTGACTGAGAAGGCTTGTTTTCAGAGTCAGAAATTAAAGCAGACAAATACTCTTTCCAGTTTTTGAAGGGGAAGAGAAATTAACAAGAAGCATTAATCTCTGGTAGGTATTTTACATGCTATCACTGAATCCTAAGAATAGCTTTATGTAGAGAGTGGTGGCAAGGACACTAGCTGAGGGTGATTAAGTAATGTCTACCAGGTCTTACAGTCCAGCAAAGTAGGACTCAAACTCAATTGATTTCAAAGCCCATCCCCATCCTCAATGCCTCTTCTTCCTTACCATGCTACCTCAAACTCAGAAAACTATCAGAGCTATGAAAATGAAGTAAAAGTTCCAGTATTTATCAGAACATTTTAAGTGCTAACTGCCATTAATTTAGAGGTTCTCTTCCCTGTCTTTAATTCTAGAACTGCTTCTTTGAGAAAAATGACAGAGGGTAGGGGTAGTTAGGTCGAAATAGAAAGGTAATTACAAAAGAAAAATGTCATTTTGTAAAGAGGGAAAAATTTAGGATCATAATATGATCTGATAAAACAAAAAAGGTAGTGAAGACTGCTTGAAAACAAAAACCAAAACCTATTAAATAAATACATGCCACTTCCCCAAAGCTAAAAAGATGTATGAAGTTGTCTTTGAGCTGAAGCAGAATTATTAGCCACCAATTTCATAGTAATTAACAGGAAATGAGAAAAAGGACAAAATATATTCCCTTTCTAGAATATCAACAGTGTTTGTGGTTGTGAAATAAATAGCATCTAGCCAGGTATAGTGGTGTATGCCTGTAACCCCAGAGACTTGGGAGGCTGAGCCAAGAGGATTGCCAAGTTCAAGGCCAGCCTCAGCAATTTAGTGAGACCCTAAGCAATGTAGGGAGACCTTGTGTCAAAATAAAATATAAAAAGGGATGGGGGGGGCTGGGACTGTAGCTCAGCGGTAGAGCGCTTGCCTCGCATGTGTGAGGCCCTGGGTTCAATCCTCAGCACCACATACAAGGCAATAAAATAAAGACATTGTGTCCACCTACAATTAAAAAAAAATATATATATATATTAAAAAAAAAAAAAAAAAAAAGGGATGGGGATGTGGCTCAGTGGTTAAGTGTCCTTGGGTTCAATTCCTGGCACACCAACTAAATAAATAAGCAACATCTAAAGCAGTGGTCATAAACCTAAACTGAATAGTAAAATCATCTGGTGTTGCCTTTAAAAACTGAGGCCTGGGCCCATTTTGGACCAATTAAATTAGTCTCTGTGGAGCATGGGCCTTAGTATTTAAAATGTTTCCCTAGGTGGCTCTAATCAATAGGTAAGCTGCAGAACTACCGTCTAAAGCAGTGGCTTTCATTCCTGGCAACACACTAGAAACATCTGAAGAAACCTAATCCAGCCCTACCCCAGGGAATTCTGAACAACTGGTGTGGGGTGAAATCTTGGCAGCAATGTTTTTAAAAAGCTTCTTTGGTGATTTTATGTGTTAATGTGCAGCTGAGGTATTTTTGTTTGTCTGGGCTAGGCAAAGCATTCTACCACTGAGCCACACCCTGCAGTTGGGGTAGAGAACATAAGCAATGATTGTCAGTTTGGGATTGTGGGGAGGTATAGAGGAAGGGGAAGCTTTTTAAATACTCTGCCCAAGTCCCCCTGTTCACTCCACCCATGCCCAGAAAAACACTGTTGAAGACGGGAGAGGGGTTGGGATGGAAAGGTATGTCTAATGGCCAGGCAGTAAAGAAGTGGGAGGAGGAGGAAGTGGAGAAAAACAGTGGAAATTGCCAAACTTGCTTTTATAACTATTTATTTCTTCTTTTTTTAATGGGCAAAACCCACCAACAGCAAATGGACAAAAGCAGGCATACTCTTTCAAATTAGCTGTGTCAGCAGATCCCATTCATTTTGTTTGTAGTTCCCAACTAGCTTAAAAAAAAAGTTTTTCAAATTTAGACATACAGATCATCAAAGATCAATAACAACTTGATCTAGTTTAGAAACATGAAGAGTACTGTTGACTAAGTAGAGTTCACTAAAACATTTTTTTGGTACCCCATCTCAAAGCAGCCCTTCTATGTTCTTTCCCCATTCCCTTCTCAACTCCACTTCCAACCAATGTCTTCTATAGGTCAATAAAAAGCAAAGGTTCTAAGACAATGGAAAGGAAAATAAAGAAGTTCTCAGCAGCACAAGTTTTCCATAGGGAATGAAGTCCCAAGGAGGAAGGCAGCCCAGCCCATCCTCCTGTTAGAGCAAACATCTGTGAGGTGCAGGAAATGCCTGCTAAGCCGATTAGAACAAACTGGCTTTCAGGAAGAGAAAAGCTGCAGTACAAGAATGGTACAAGACTCAGGAATTCTTAGGACTGCTTAGAACCTGCTATCTCTTCTATGTGGAAAGTAGTAAGATAGCTTTCTGAAATAACATTGCTGAATGACTAACCCTGGGACACACCCATGGAAAGGAAGCAAAAACTGCTGTAGTGAAAGGAAAGGGGGCCAGGCTTTCTGAATGTCTGATTCTAATCTCACACCATATAAGGATGGAGTACCTTCATCCTTAGAATAAACCGTTGTTAGCTAGAGTTGTGATTTTCTTAACCTTCTTCACAGATCATCCATAATGTTAAGTCATGCCCCCAAAGGAAAACCACAAGTGTACTGTTTAAATACTTTCTATCTTCCTAGAGAAATTTAGTTGCACTGTTGATTCATTCCTTGAAAGGGAGGGTGGCAGGGAGAACCTCTTCTTTAAAAAGCCAAGTAAGCAATAAACAGCAAACAAAAGAGGGATTTTTTTGGTTGGTTGCTTGGTATGGGGAAGAGAGGCTGTGGAGGTTACTGTTGTGACATGTTGCCTCAAAATCTATTAACCACACAACAGGGACAAGTGCTTTTCCATTTTCCATGACAAAGAGTACTGCAGTACCTCACCCAGAGTTAAGTCACCTGCATGGTGGTGCACAGATCTCTTCCAGGCTATTCTACAAGTAACAAATATTCCTTCAAAGAAGCAGGCAGTGGGAGGCCCTTCACTGCATCTGGCAGATACTGGAGTCCCAGGCTGCGCCGCACAGCATAGCGAGAGAGTGTTTTTAGAGTTCCTGGGGCTGAGCACAGCACAGTCAGTTTTTCACATAGCTGTTGGTCTTTGGCCACCTCTCGTGGCATGATGCCATTTTTCCTTAATTCAAAGTGTCCAACAGCTCTGTGGAGGAGCTCAAAGCAGGAGTCCTCTTTCTCTGTTCCAAGTCCCCTGACTAGCAGAGCCACCAGGCGGGAGATGGGTGTCTGGCCTTTTAGGTTGATGACTCTGACCTCTGCACCATAATCAAGAAGAATGCTGACGCTCTCAAGATTTCCCTTCATGGCAGCCCAGCTGAGTGGTGTATCATTGTTGTAATCCAGGGCATTGACTGAAGCCCCACTCTCTAGGAGAGCCCGCACACACTCAGCATTGTTCTTAAAGGCTGCCCAGTGAAGTGGGGTGTCTCTGTTGCCATCCAATGCGTTGGGGTTTGCACCATACTCCAACAGGACCTCCACACAAGCCTCATCTTTCTCTGCTGCATAGTGAAGGGCTGTTCGGTTGTAACCATCAAGGGCATTCACCTGTAAAAAGGGAGGAACTGTATTACAGTACTTAGACTACTATGGAGAGGAAAGGAGTGCAGCACAGACTCCCGCGTACCTGCTGCCCACTACTTTTGCTATACAATGCTCTTAGCAAGGGGTCAACGAGGAATCTTAGGGTGTCTTGGTGATCACGATAGGAGAAAGGAAGGAAATTGTCCCAAGACAACACTATTTGTACATTAAACTAGCTGGCCTGCACTATTTAGGATCCTGCTGCAATGCTGATGTCTCTATTCACTGGAATCTCTACCACACAGTAAGTAAATAGGGAGTAAAATAGGGAAAGAAATCTAAAACTTTGAAACTGCTCTGAAAGAAATTCACTGGAAAGTCCTTGAATATACAGTTAGAGTCCTGGATTTTGCTTAATCTTACTCTTCCTATATCCTATATTCTGTAGCAATCAAATCGCTTTGCCGTGTTCTTTAACCATACAGAGAAGCTCAATACGTTAAACTTAAGTCAGCCCTCTGCAAAAATATGCTGTGGTCTAACAAGAGCCCAGAAAAATGTATGTGGAAGGAAGAACACAAATCTTCCAATGCTGAGAAAGCAGCTAGCCTAAGGCAAGTAGTGGTGTTGCCTGTAATACCAGCTACTCAGGAGGCTAAGGCAGGAGGATCACAAGCTCAAAGCCAACCTCAGCAACTTAGGGAGACCCTGTCTCAAAATTTAAAAAATAAAATAAAAATAAAGAGGGCTGGGGACAGAACTCAGTGTTAAAGCACCTCTGGATTAAAAGAAAAAACCCCAGCAGCTAGCCTGCTGAAAGTCAGGATCATCTATAATTTTTTTTACTTCAAATTCTCAAAATTATAATGCATATTATCTTCTACCATAGATGCAATAAAGAAAACGGAAACTTCTAAAACTTCTAAGTGATTTCAACTTTTTATTTGGTTAAACCTAATCCCCCCATCTCTGGATATTTTCACTTTGATAATTGGTATTAATCACTTTAGGGTCACTCACAAAGAAACTTAAAGGCTTAATCACTGAAGTTATAACAACAAGAAGTGGAGCATGGCTATATGGAGATGAGAATGGTAGGCCTCCCTCTTGGGCTTACTGTCTAGTATGTCAGACTGCACAGTGGCTCCATGGTTTGACTGATTAAAATCAGTATCTCAGCATATACATCTTCAAGACTGCTCACAAATAGTCAAAACTGCCTGTCTTATTCATTTAACATGCACTTACTTAGCAATTACTACATGCTGATGTTCCAAACATTTCACAACTTTATAAAGAAGATACCATTATCATTCCCTTTTTACCGATGAGAAAACTGAGACAAAGAAAAGTTAAAGGACTTGTTCAAGCTGGAAATGACTGAGTTGGAATCTGAACCCATGAAATATGGCTCCAGAGTCAATTTTAATTATTCACTATACCATGCTGCTTCATGCCAATGCCAAGTGTCTATTTTTAAAAATTTATTTTTTCATTTTTACCTTCAGATATATTAGAAGACAAGAACAAGCTATACTAAAATAAAAATAATTGGTGGGCAAAACAGCAGAAGTAGCACAATCCTGAAAAAGGGATTGCCTTTCAGAATTATATCTTGGAATTGCACACATGTGATAGAAGATCTCAGATGGTTAGATTTAATCAGAGTTGAGGGGCCTCTGCATTTAAAGCTCCTGGATAGTTAACAGGCAAGGAGAGGATTCAATGAAAATATAAAAAACCCCTAGTTGGTTAAGTCGGGAGAGCAGAGGGAAATAAAATGCCTTCTTGGAGCTATGAACAGCTTAAATTGAGGAAAAAAAGGTAAAGGAATGAAATCCTTGGGATCATTTTATAGATTCGCTGTTATATTTTGCTTTAATATTGGCTATGCTAATGATACTATAATAAGATCAGACTGGAAGTGCAAAGAGAAAGTCTAAGAAAATGTGAAGCTCTAGTTTTGGTGAATTGTTAATGTGAAGTGTTCAAAACATTACCTCAGCTCCTTTTTCCAGGAGTAACTCCACACAGTCAGCATCCGACACCATACAGGCACAGTGCAGGGGCTTCAGTGTGCCATGGGTACAGTTCACATCTGCTCCCTGTGGGAAGGAGGAAACTTGAGTCAGTGTGCTCAGCTCTGGCTTGCCCAGTAGGACAAGATTCAAAACTGAGTCTGGGGGAAATAAGTCCTAACCTTGACTCTACAGTAAATGGTAAAATTACTGCAGGTTCTAGATTCCATGTCTATTTATTAGACAAATACAATTATAGTGCCAATGTCCAAACCAAGAGAATACTGAAGAGAAAGGAAAGGAACCATGAATTCCTTAGACCAAGTTAGCTAACCTCTCCACAAGGTAGCCAGCCAAGATAGTCACCTGGACATCATTGAGGACATAACCTTATGTGTAAAAGCTGTGGAAATCTTATTGTCAGGCAGTAAAGTTGGACCAGCAATCTACTTTCTATGGCTATCATGCTCTCATAAAAGTCAGAAAAGTGAAGCTGTCAGAATGAGACCAAAACTGCCATGTTCTCTTTGCTATTCCACAAATATCTTTTTTTTTTTTTTGGTATTGGGGATCGAACTCAGGGGTACTTGACCACAGAGCCACACCCCCAGCCCTATTTTGTGTTTTACGTAGAAACAGTCTCACTGTTGCTTAGCACCTTGCCGTTGCTGAGGCTGGCTTTGAACTCGTGATTCTCCTGTCTCAGCCTCCCTAAGTGCTGGGATTACAGGCATGTGCCACCGTGCCAGGCCACAAATGATATCTTAATGTTACTTTTGTTTATAACCTTAAAGGTGGACTTTTTGTCTCAGCATTCTCTGCTACATATTCCAAATCTGGTGCTTCTATTCCAAATCTGATGAGATGGAGATGCCAGTCAGACCAAAGTCACTGAGTGACTCAGCAGCTGAGCTAGAATTAGAATGTGATAAAGTTCCTACCGCTGAGTCTTCTGATCCCACTTTTGCAGAGAACAAGCTAACACTGTAAGACTTCCTTCTGCAGCTGTGCCACATAACCCGGAAGCAGCTACAGAGCCCTGGGCTATAAAGGAAGATCCTGACATTGTTAAACTGTTCAGAAGTAATTGTCTGGAAGCGTTTTCCAGGGACTAAAAAAAAAAAAAAAAAAAAACTCTGTAACTTCTCTTCAACAGGAATAATATACAAAAAGGGCAATAAAGCCCTTCTAGGATACTAGTCATGTAGCACAATTACTGAATGGCAGTAGTCAGATACCAGATAAAGTGTTTTCTTAATCTATAATTACCATGAATTTTAGGAGTTGGTGTCCTCTACAGAACTAGAACTAGTAGGTGTAATTAAGATAGAAGAAGAAAAATGAAACATCTCTATGTAATTATCATAGCCCAGGTATGTAGAAAAGGTCAGAAAGATTTGAAAACCACCTCTACTTTGCTCACCTCCTACCACTCTCATTAAAACATGCCTAGAAGACTTCAAGCTTGAAGGCTTCTGTATGCACCATATCCAGACAGATTTGACAGAGAACATGAGACTAGGGTTATCTAGAACTCATTTCATGAAGAAAAATATCAGAAAAAGTGAAAGGGAGAAGGCAAGAAAAGCAAAACACAGGGGAAATATATTTTAATGATCAAGTTAATACATTTAAAACTGTGATCTTCTGCTAAATCAAAGCATAAATCGGATTTATCAGAAAATTTCCCACTTCACCTCCCAAAGAACTGTCATATCAATAATAGCACACTCACCCCTCTGATGAGGTCCTCTACATTATCATGTGGGAAGGAACGGATGGCAGCGATTGTTCGGATTAAGCGTTCTGAGAGAGAGTATTTGCTCTGAATGCTCTGCATAATATACCACATACTGGAACTCATCAAGACTCAGAGTGTGTTCACATGCTCCAAACTGCCTGAAACAAAGAAGTTTTTGGCATATACAATATCACTGAGCACACCTGTCCTTAGGATTAAGTGTTCTCTGAGGTCTTCCCAATTCTAAAAGCAGATGTCAAGGAGGTAAGTGATTAAGACCTTTTTTTTTTTGGTACACTGAGCCATATCCCCAGCCCTGTTTTACATTTTATTTAGAGAGAGGGTTTCAGGCTTGCTTTTGCTGAGACTGGCTTTGAACTAGCAATCCTGCCTCAGCCTCCCGAGCCACTGGGATTACAGGCATGCGCCACTGCGCCCAGCAAGACCATTTTTTAGTAATCATAGTGAACTAGATTACAGCAGGTGCTAGTGTGCTGAGTAAACCTAGATGCAAATGCTCTAACCCTTAAGACCTCTGTTCTAGGCTCTGACCTAGTCCAGCACAAGATTTCCCTAAGAGGTTCTTATAGTTAATGACCCCCCATGAAGCTCTGTGGTTTATAAACAAGACCAGTTAAGGAATGGAATTTTCTGAAAGCTGAAGTTACCACAAAACACTATTTCCTCTGCTGAATTTTTGTTATTTTTAATTTATTATCAGCACATCTTACATTGTTTATTGCATTTGCCTAGCAGTATAGTTTTGTACATATTGTTTCTCCATCTAAATTGTAAACAACTGGAAGGCAAGGACCTTGTCCTCTCCTTTTTTGCCTGTGTAAGGGAATCATGGAATCTCATAAAATGTAGGTATTTAATAAATATTGATTAGTTGACTAACAGGTATGTAAGTGCTTGCTACCTATGAGAAGAGAAGGAGAAGACTATGGAACAAATACATCTGTATTAACAATGATAAGGCATCTGTGAAATATTTTCAAATATCTTTAGCAGAGAAAAAAGTAAATAATCGAGGTAACATTCTAAAATAGTGAAAAAAGCAAAAGTATAACTAGTCTGGACTCATCAATATAAAATTAAAAAATAAAAATTCACACCAACAAAATATACTTTGTTTTAGCAAAACAAGATTTATAATAAATTAAAAATTTAAGAAATTTGCTATCATTGACAACTGAAAAATAGACTTGGGCAAATATATGTTGAAACTACAATATGGCAGAGAATTCCAGGATGGAAGATGAAAACAAGGCAATATACTGAAATATATTTAACTATGATAAAAGTTTTGACTATGTATGAGTTGATAGGGAACATTTAAAATTATACAATAAGGTGATGTATTTCTATGCAAAAGTACATATCAAAAACTATAGATAAAAAAAATAGGCAATATCAACTCTTTTAGTGTAACTGCTTAGGAATCCATACTTTTATTAAAATATAAGCTCCTGAGGATAAAGATAGTAGTTGTTTTTCAATAGTGCCTGGCACATGGAAAGTAATAACCTTAACCTTAATTCAGCAAGTATTTATTGAGGCACATGGAAAGGCCTCAATAAATACTTGTTGAATTAAGGTTAAGGTTATTACTTTAGATTCTAATAAATTCAGTAATGAGGCATATTAATGTATATGATGACTATTAAGTGAAAATTTTTTGTCATTTCATAATATATTAAATTGTTTTTTGTGATGGAGCATCCCTTTGTACTTTGAGCAATACATTACAAACTCTACTAGTTTCTTTCTGCAAATCAGTAGCCATTTATATCTGTTAAAAAAATAGCTTGGAATATAGCTCAGTTGGTAGAGCACATGTTTAGCCTTTGCAAGGCCCTGGGTTCAATCTGCAGCATGTGTGTATGTGTATGTACACACATACAACACACACCAAAACTCCTCAGAGACATGTTTTGTATCTTATACTTCTTTTGAGCAAAGATGAAGGGGGGAAAGGGCAGAGGTGCATTTGGTTTGGATATTTCAAGAATAGGGGAAGAAAAATACAAATAATAATAATTGTTGATAAGGATGTGGGGGAAAAGGTACGTTCCCCTATATTTTTGGTAGAAATGCAAATTAGTACAACCACTTGGAAAGTAATATGGAGATTCTTGAAAAAAATCAGAACCACCAAAAAAATAGAACCACCACCCAGATATCATACTCCTTGGTATTTATCCAAAAGATCTAAAATCAGCATACTATACTGATATATGAATCCTAATGTTTATAGAAGTGCAATTCACAATAGTCATATTATGGAACTAACCTAGGTGCCAATCAACAGACTAAGAAAATATGGGCTGCAGATATGGCTCAGCTGGTAGAGTGCTTGCTTCGCATACACAAGGCCCTAGGTTCAGTCCCCAGCACCACAAAAAAGTAAAAGAGAAGAAGATATGGTATCTATAGACAATGGAGTTCTACTCAGACATAAAGAATAAAATCATGTCATTTGCAAGTAAATGGATGGAATTGGAGAACATGTTAAGCGACATAAGCCAGATACAGAAAGCTAAGGGCTGATTTTTTTTTTTTTAATGTAGAAGCCAAAGGGCAGGCAAAGAGAACAGATATTAAAAATGGGAGTGTCTCTCAAAAACAGAAGGAAGAACTGGGTGTTGTGGTGCACACCTGTAATCCCAGTGACTCGGGAGGCTGAGGCAGAAGGATCACGAGTTCAAAGGCCAGCCTCAGCAACTTAGCCAGTCCTGAGCAATTCAGTGAGACTCTGTCTCTAAAATATATAACACAGGGGGGATGTGGCTCAGTGGTTAAGGGTCCTTGGATTCAATTTCTAGTACAAAAAAATAATAATAAAAATAGGGCAAAAGGCAGCATGTAAAGAATGGGGCTTGGACTGAAATAGTTCTGTTTACAGTTTGTGGGCCACAAAATCTGATGAAAGAAAATTCTGCACTCGTTTTCAGGGTGCTCTTGGACTCCATGATATGAACTCTAGGTCTAGTGGTCCTCTCCTGCCGCCTCTAAACTCCGGGTATAAGAGAGACTTCAGGGCAAATTGATAATATTCACTGTCTAAACCCACCCTCTCTCCGGTGCACGGTTTGAGCCCTAATAGGCCTTATCCTCTGCTGTGGCTGAAAGGACTCCTACCCCCGCCCCTCTGTTTTCTTTTGCTACAGGATCTAGAGAAAACACCAAAGGAATTATATATTTAGTTATTTAATTGCGAAGCTAAAAGCAAAGTGGAACAGAGATACTCAACAGCCTCAACAGCTCTGGTGCTAGGGAGGCCTGGGCTTCCGGCACTCGCGGAGACCCCGAGAGGGGCGGGAGGCGTCCCCAACCCCACCGCACCTGCTGCAGGAGGGCTCGCGGCCGCTTCGTCTCGCAGAGGCTAGGGAGCTAAGGGCAAGGGCGAGAAATGCAAGGAAGTGTGATGTCACTTTCTGCATGGGCTCCCAACAGATCGCAGCAATCCCCGCAGGCTTCCTGGTGCGGGCACTAAACCAGAGTCGCACAATCTGTGCCCGGGGCGCCCCAAACACCGACCAACCTCCGCCCTGTTCTTTCCCCAAGGCCCAGAACTATGGCTCAGCCGCGAAGGCTCGCGGACCTCGAGCGGGAAGTGGAGGAAGTGTTACCGCGAGTGGTGTCTCGGACTAGGGGACCTGGCTGCAGATCTTCCCGCACCGACTACCGCACTCACCGAACCGTGGGTCTGAGCTGGGTCAGGAGAGCCGCTGTCAAGGCGTGACCCGGAAGCAGAAGCTGGGGAGAGCGGGGACCTAGATTTACAGAACAGGAAGACCAAGTGGGAGGGCGCCTGCGCGCTGGCCAGTGGCAGGAAGCCGGACGCGCCTGCGCAGACTCGTGAAGCTGCCACCGACCTAACCATGCGGGGTTACTTTTTACCTTGCCCAGAGGCTTAGAGCATAAACTCAATCTCACGCTATTGCGCACAGCTCAAGGTTTCGGATCTTGGACCTGCAATGGGAAAGAAGCTGCTAACTTTGGCTGTCAGGCCGATTTTGTGTACCTGCGCCTGCGTGGACCAGGTCAGCCGGGGTTCACCCCACCGGCCAGTCCTTCCACAGTCTGCATATGAGATCTGGCCTGGGCCCCTCATCCCCGCGTTATTCCTAAACACATTAAACTAAAAACCAATTTCGTCCTCTAAGTCCATACTAGTTCAGTTGCTTAGGAGACTAAACTGGTAGGAGTGCCGTTGGTAAACAAAAGATCTTGCAGTATTATTCAAGGTGTTGGAATGAGTTTGTGCTGCGCAGAACCCTGGTAGATCTCATCCACCCTCTTTCAAACTGAACTATACCGAAGACAAAGTCAACTACCCAAGAGGTGTAATATTCCGAATGTTGAGAACTAAACAAGCTGTAAAACCTGACCATAAATAACCCTTTCAGAGACTGACACCTTTTGTGCTTTCCGCACAAAGCACCAACATTTTGAAATCAGCATATGGTGGTGCCTGAACAGAGTGAAGTAGACCACACAGGCCGGTTTAACCGAGTGCCCAGCACCTACTCCCCAAGCTTGTTCCGCGCAACAAAATCTACAGTAGAGATTAAAGCAGATCCCAAGTGGCTCAGGTATATCAGTGAGGGGGTGGTGAACTGAAAACTCAGGATCTGTCTCCAGTGAAACTTCTTTGAGTTCCAATTCAAAGGGATTTTTGCCACGCAGGAATGTGATCCTCACTTCCTATCACCACCCTCTGTTGAGATTATCCAATTTTTCAAAAGCAGCCCAAATCCAGGTTTGGTTTTTTTTTTAATAAAGAAAAGTGAATTCTCCCAAATTGCAAATGCTAGTGACTTTTTTTTTTTTTTTAAGAATCATGTTTTGGAGGAAAAGGGGAATTATTTGGTAACCATATTGACCAAATGATATTGTTATATAGTGTGTGCACATAAGAATATGTAATAATGCGGGGCTGGGGTTGTGGCTCAGTGGTAGAGCGCTTGCCTATCATGTGTGCGCGACACTGGGTTCAATTCTCAGCACCATAAATAAATAAATAAAGTCCATTGACAACTAAAAATATATATTAAAAAAGAATATGCAATAAGCCCCACCATTATATATAATTATAATGCACCAATTAAAAAATGGGAAAAAGAATTATTTTTAAAAGCAGGCAACATCCAACTTTCAAGTCGCCTCCTCCAGACTCTGGATAAAAGACTATTTTGTTATTGGCAACTCTGTCCCTTAAAGGGTTAGGGTAGCCCTCTGAATGAGAGGGGTCTGGAGGGTTGATTTGCAGTTAAATTAACTATACTCTTTTAATTTAACTCATAGATTTGTTTGGGGAAACTTCCAGAAACCCTAATGAAATTACACGAAGGTTAGAGTTACCTACCCCATTCCACATTTGTTTGGATTCAATGCACGGTAAACAGTTTGATTATGTACTTGTTTCTAAGAAAGAAATCTACAATAGAGTCCAAAAGAACATTAAACCCCAAACACAAGGACTAGCTATACTTGAATGGGTGCTGATCCAAAGTGAGGGCATGCATCCTGGGAACCTAAGTCTTTCCTGACCACCAGCGGGGAAAATCACAGGAAAATTGAAGCCACTTAGGTTTTATCCAGGCCTAACCTCACTTCAGTCAGTACCTTTCACATTTAAATCCTTGTGTCTGGAACTGTGTGACTCACATGAATATCCCAATGATATATTTTCTCCTGATCCTCCTTGGATCCTCTTTGACTGGAAGAAATATAATAAATTCTACCCCATGATGCCATAGGCGCAAGCCTGCCATGATACCTTTTCTCCAGGTCTAGTAACGTGATGCTCTGCTTGGCACCACCCATCAGTCTCCCAAAGTGGAGCACTAGCCTCACAGAATTGATCTATTGAAAGGTTGATGGCTACCTCTCTGGGCATTATATTAAATCTAGCTTTGGTGAGGCCAGTGCTCTGTCCCTGAGAATCCACTGTAAAACAAAAGGAGGTCCCAATCTATACACAGAAGAGATGAGAGAGTCAAAGTATTCAGCAAATGAAAGTACTGCACCTGAAGCTGGCATCCACCCCTCCTTTAAGTTTGTGTATCTTGGGGGCTGGGATTGTAGCTCAGTGGTAGAGCACTTGCCTCAAATGCATGAGGCCCTGGGTTCGATCCTCAGCACCACATACAAAGCATTAAAATAAAGACATTGTGTCCATCTACAACTAAAAAAATATTTTAAAAAAGAACAAAGGTTATGTATCAGCCAGGCGCGGTGGTGCAAGCCTGTAATTCCAGCACTTAGGGAGGCTGAGACAGGAGAATCGCAAGTTCAAAGCCAGCCTCAGCAATGGCGAGGCACTAAGCAACTCAGTGAGACCCTGTCTCTACATAAAACACAAAATAATGCTGGGGGTGTGGCTCAGTGGTGGAGTACCCCTGAATTCAATCCCCAGTGCAAAAAAAAAGAAAGAAAGAAAGAAAAAAGGTTGTGTATCTTGGCAGCTCTTGTTCAATGGCATATGCCAACCAGAGTGGTAGAAAGAGAATGAGCCCAGAGTATCAGTTCTGAGATTGGTTTGTTATTTCATTCCATTTTTTTCTGGATATTAATTTTCTCATTTGTAAAATGAGAATGTCAGCTAAAATTATCTCTAAATATTCTTCTATAAATTTCTATAAATTCTGACTTTACCTAACTTCAAAGCAAAATTTCTTGCTTTCAAAATGTTTACTCTTGGGGCTGGGACTATAGCTCAGTTGGTAGAGTGCTTGCCTCACATGCACAAGGCCTTGGATTCAATCCTCAGCACCACACAAACACACACAGACACACACACAGACACATACACACACACACACAAATGTTTACTCTCTAAATACAGAATACCTGTAGTGCTATACTATATTAATAGGGCTGTATATTATATTAATGAGGACTCTGAGTGTTTAATTATGAGAGCTTATCTTAGTTGATAAATGCTAAATCATACAAATTTTGAGAAACTATCAGTATCTTATAAATCTAAGAATGACCATAGTCTTCCAGGAAGTGATAAAATAGGCTCTCCACACAGGTTATTTTAAAGTGCCTCTGCGAATCCACTGAACAATGAAAGTTGGTTGCAGTTTCATTCATCCACCAAACATTTACTGAGCACCATCTTTGTTCCAGGCTCTGTGCTCAACTGGGCAGGTAAGACAGAGTTGGAGAGCATGATGATATGATTCCTGTTTTCTTTCCTTTTTTATTTTTTATTTTTATTTTTTCTGGTACTAGAGATTGAACTCAGGGCTTCATGCATTTTGGGAAAGGGTTCTACCACTGTGCTATACCCCCAGCTCTTTTTATTTTATTTTGAGACAGGGTCTTGTTAGGCTGCCAGGCTAGCCTTGAACTTGAAATTCTCTGGCCTCTGCCCCCCAAGTTGCTGGTATTACAGACATGTGCCACATCAACAGGCTCACAGTTCCTTATTATCAAGACTTGAGAAACAAATAAGAACATTGTCAATTGCAATTAAAGATGATTACTTCAACAAGGGTTTTATGCACAAAGTCATTGTTGAACAGTTCCACTTCATGATGAGATCAAGAGACTGTAGGGAGGGAAAATTGTGAAGAGGTTTCTTGGGGAGAAACTTGTTTGTGCTTTTGGATCCCCACATTCCTCCCCGCCCTCCCCCACCCCCAGAGGGCAAAGAATAGCTGGAGATACCTCCTTCTCCTCAAGCCTAAGAGGGACGTTTGAGGGACCAGAGAGCTTGGCAATTGTTCTCTGTATTTGTAAAATAAAGAACTACAGTGACTCTTGCCTATAAGCTAAAGAAGGCTTTAGCCACAGAGTGGAGATGGGATCTGCATTTATACCCAGATCAATAGAGTCAGTGAATTTGTGAATATTTCTCTGGGTCACATAGAAGGCAGACAACATGGGGTTGCCTTGGGTCTATTCAAAAGTGTTGTGTAGAGGTATGAAGGGGTCTAGTTGCCAGATGCTAGAGATGAACACAGTAATCCTAGAATCTACAGTTTGTCACAGGTCACCACTTGCATCTGTCCAGGCCAAAGGGACTCAAGTGAGAAGTCTTCAATGATAGGAACCTTCAAAAAGCCTTTAAAAGTCTCCTTCAAGAAAGAAGAATCAAGGCAGGCACAGCTTGTAATCCCAACAACTGAGAGGCTCAAACAGAGGGATCTCAAGTTCAAGGCTAACTTTAGCAGTTTAGCGAACCCCTAAGCAACTCAGTAAGATCCTGTCTCAAAAAATAACAAAGGTCTGGGGATGTAGCTCAGTGGTAAAGGTAAAGCACCCTTGGGTTAAATTCTCAGAACTCTCCACCAAAAAAAAAAAAAAAAAAACCAGAAAAGAAAAGAAGAATCAGTTGGGTATAGTGGCACATGCCTTATAATCCCAGTGACTTGATTGTCTGAGGCAGGAGTATCACAGTTTCAAGGCCAGCATCAGCAACTTATTGAGACCCTAAGCAACATAAAAAATAAAAAGGACTAGGGATGTAGTTCAGGGGTAAAGTGCCCTTCTGTTCAATGCTCAGTACTGGAAGGAAGG